>PVPY01002208.1:0-15966 GCA_002982035.1 Fusarium algeriense | reverse complement strand
TTCTAGGATACTGTAAATTTTAATAAGTTTATTTTATATACTAGGTAAAGCTTTAGATATTTTAGGCCATATTTAGCAGGGATAATCTAAACGTTCAGGACTTAACCACAGACCTTTTGGGCAGATGTTTGCCAGTGCCGTTACTACTAGAACGTAAACCAGTGCGAGCTCCCACGCATTTCCTTTGTTATTCTATCTTCTTCCACCTCTTTTTTCTTCAACCTACCATTTCAATTTTCTCAACTCTCAATTACCATCTTTTTCCTGTCAAGATGGAGGTCAACTCAAAGGGCAAGTGCCACATCCTCAACCTCCCAGACGAACTGTTACGCCTGATCATCGAAAAAGCCTCGGAGTCGTTGCCCGCAAAGTATCCGAATTACATGGCACTGCCTCCTCATAATGATCTCACTTCATTGGCCTTAGTCTGCCGCCGATTCAACACCATCGCTACCGAGAGTATGTACTCTTGTATTTGCCTATATACCGACTGACGAGAAGATCTACCTTAGTCGCATGGAAGACAATGACGATGCCGACGATGATAGCGACGACGACGACGATGACGACCATGAATTATCTACTTACGCATTGTGCGTACGTCTGTATCAGACACTACGAGACAAACCAGACCTTCGCCGACACTGTACTCGTTTTGTACTGGATCACAGAGGCGGCCTTCCCGAAAGTGAAGAGGAAGAATCCCTTAGTCTTCCAGAAGATGAACTCCGGGGCCCTTCGCGACGTTGGTTCAGTTCTTCCATGACAGAGGTTTTCGTTTCAGTTGTGCTTAGCTGCACTGAATGGCTTTCCAATACACGAACCTTGATCATATCCGGTGATACACACGGCGAGTATTTGCCGGGATGGGGAAAAGTCGCTTTCCTCGTACTCTTCTGGGCAAGAACAACCATGCCGCAGTTAGAACGCATTGATATACTGAAGGATGTATTCCCTTACGGAGATGCTCTGCGTCTCCAGAACATCCAGATGGGGTTAAAGGGAGCATACTCAAGCCTCAAGCATTTGATCATTCGTCATGACCATTTTTGCCAGTACGCTCCTAGAAGTTTCCATCATTATACTGCGGAAGTAAGTGCCCTACCACCTTACAGTGAAATGAATCGTGACAGCTAGATACTTATCACAACTAGTTACGCCATCCTGAACTCCCTTCTAAGATCTATCTTTCCAGTCTCGTTCTCTACAACCCATCCAATCATCCCGACACAGTGAGAGAATTTGTGGCTTGGTTGGAAAGCCTAGAACATTTCACCCTGCAATGGGAGCACTATTTTTCGGTTTGAGGATAGAAAAGTCCCTCAATGGAGTCTTACACCAGTCGGAGATAGCCTCAAACCTCACCGGCATTCGATAAAATCCATCAAGCTCGGCAAGATGTCCCAACCTGGCCCAGGAGACTTTGACGCCTCCAATTTCCCCAATCTCGAGACTTTGGTATTGCATCACGAATATTTTGACAACATCGATGTACCTAACTGCCTACAGCTTCAAGCAGTAAGGTTGCATGAGGTGGGCATCATGGACAGTGACATCGACGAAGAAGAGTTTCCTAATGCTTAATTCCACAACTAGGAGGCAAGGCCTGTGAAGAATGATTCATATCTTTCACTTAATACTAAAGATTATAACTAACAGATAAAACTGTTCAAGTCCTCCCACCAGGTATTCCAGGACAAGGCCGGCATCAACCATGTCCCGAATCCACAAAATACCAACAATATAAGCAACGCCTTATATCCACTACGCAGGACAATTATGAAAGCATACTGCGCACTGGTATGTTGCCCAGTGCGTGATGAAACGTTCGCATCCATGGCAACTGGGGCACTGGCATACCATTCGACGAGCACACTGACAAGGCTGCGCGTTTTCGGCCGTGAGGATTGGAACAACGGGCGAGGAAACATCTTTGGAAGCAAAAGAATTGTCAGGGGTGATATTGGGACTAGTGGGAGAATCCATGATGACCCTTGGAAATGTACGATCATACGATATGTGAGGGAGTCTTTTTGAAAGTTGGGATGAGAGATGCGATGAGATCGATTGTGTTTCGTCCAAATTTATGGGTAAGGGGAAATTTATACTTGAGCCTCTGGACTTAATCACCAAGCTAGATGACGAAATCACAGATGCTCTGCCCAAGTGCTTTATTCAGTGCTCGCGTAATTCATTTATCCTAGCGTGTCCTTTAAGCGTTTGTGAGTGTTAAGAGCAGTGAAGAGCGAGGCAATGTTACACAGCGGATTAGCCGACACCTGTTATTCAGTCTTGTTCCCAACTGTGAATGCCGGTAAGATCTTAGAAGTTCTTTCATTGCACTGACAAATCAATTCATAGTGATTGACGCAAAACCCATGTAAAAGCATTTAATCTGGCGCACTATGTCTACCATCAACTGCTGCACATCCATTCCCTCTCCTTCGAAACATTTCCTATGACCATGGATCTAGTCTTTCTCCCCAAAGCCCCAAAATAAGCACAAAGCCAGCATGAGCTTATTTCTCGTCCCTCCAAATTAGGATACCCTTGGCGTAAAGGCCACTGATGATTCCAACGCCTGTTCCAGCGTCCTTGACAACAGTCGAACTAGAAGGATACTTTGTATCGACGTAAAGATGTTTCAAGCCTCCACTCTCACTCCACTCAGAGACCCACGAAACAGCAGTGAGCTTTTCACAAAGGTCTTTTGTACTGCTGTCCGCTCGTTCATATTCAACGGGGTTGTTGCAGATACGGCGTGATTGGGTGAATTTAGCCAAGGCTGGCATGTGGCCATGACCCGCGATAATGAGCTTATCGCCAGATCCAGAGAGATTGTCGGGTAGAAAAGGAAGTTTTATCTTGGATATTTCTTTGAACGTTGTGACATTAGGTGTATTGAACATATAAACTGCTGCTCGTGAGGATGATGCCACTGCAACGGTTGTACTGTTCAGGATTTCGATACCGTTGGCAAAAGGAACCCGTGCAACAACCCTGGCATCAATCTCTGAACCTTTGAGGCCGACATGGACAACTGTGCCTGTAGGTGTTCCAAGATATGTCTCCAGATTGCTGAACAGAACTGACTGCTTCTTGGTGATATAGTGATCGTTGGTAACATAAAACTCATTCCCGTTGATAAGAGCAATAGCATTCGGTGCATTGATTAGAGGATGCTGGATGGTCTGGACGTAACTGGCAGTCAATGATCCAATGTCAAGGTTAAAGAGCTCAATGCGTGATCCAGCCTCAGCATGGCTCACGACGAACAGATTGGAAGTCTCAAGATCAAAGGCCATTCCCAGTGAATGAAAGTCAGAAGCGTGAGGAAATCCCGCTGGGTTGATCCGCTTGAGTGATTCAGTATCAGGTCCATCGGTGTTTGTGTAGTCATATGCCCAAAGTTCTGCATTGTTGGAAACATTGCCAGCAAAAACACCCTACCGTTGTCAGTAATGATCACTGCCAGGATGATTGAAACGCACCATGACAGTGTTGTATCGTTCTCTTCCTGGATCACAGGCAAGGACTGCAAGATGATACTCCTCAATGAGCAAAACATCCTCACAGCTCCTTACCTGGTCCTCAAACTTGATTTCATATTTCCCTATGTTATTCACTTTGGCGATACGCGAGGGAGCATTGAGATAGAATGTCTGAATCAGATTGATCCTCTCGTAAACGAAAGAAGCAATCAGTCCAATGACTAAAATTCCCTATAATCACTTAGCAAATTTCAATGACAGTCCTCACATTATCACTCACAAAGATTGATCTCGAAGGCATGGCTTCTGTCGGAGTTTCTGTGATGGGGAGAGGGGAAGTCGGAGTTTGAGAGGGATGAGATTTCAGTGGAACTCAGCCGCTAGGACCCCCGAATTAAACTTCCATGGCTTCCGAGTGTGCGACATCGGTACTGGGATAATCCAACTCCGAATGTTTCACATGCATATTCGTTTCTAGCAGGGAAGTATTTTGTTGAACTGACTTGTTTTTTGTTGGCCGCTTACTTACATACCCGCTGATCAAAGGTGGAGTTGGACTTGGCGTGTAAGCAGACGTGGAGTTGTCGCGTTACGTGATGGCTCCATTTTGGATTTGGCTTTATCTTATTGTGACGACTTTGGTCAGCGGAAAGGTTCTCTTATCTATGTATTGGGAATGGCTGCCCACTCAGAAGACCATACCCCCGCCGTCTACAACCATGTCAGATCCGTTGATATAACTTCCAGCCTTAGAACACAATAGCACAACCATTCCACTCAATTCTTGAGGCATTCCCATCCTTCCACTCGGATTTCTCTCGGCCCATGACCTTCTTGCGTCAGCTAAACCCTCCCCTTCGTTAAGAATAGTATCCATGTATCCTGGACTAATGCTATTCACAGTAATTCCATACCGCGCCCACTCTGCCGCAAGGCTACTTTTCAGCATCAATAGTGCTCCCTTAGATGTATTGTAGGCCACTTGGGGTTGTGGATAGTTAACTCGGTGGGCTGATATGCTGGCGATGAAGACGATGCGTCCCCCAGTGTTGGCTTTGACCATTTCTCTTGCTGCAGCTTGGGCACAGATGAAACTTCCTGTTGTGTTGACGTCTAAAAGCTTTCTGAACACTTTTGGAGATAGTTCAAGAGCATGGGTACAGTTGACTATGCCTGCAAAGCAGAGCAAGTAATCGATACCTCCCAATTTTTCAACTGCCGTTGTCATGACCTTCGCAACAGCTTCTTCATCGGTAACGTCCACTGGCGCAGTCTCGATATGCCGTTCCGGAAATTCTGTCTTGAGTTCTTCAACTTTTCTTGTTGCAGACTCCGAGGTAACGTCAAGGTCAAGCAGCATAAGTCCATTGAGACCATGCTGCAAGAGTGCTCGAACAACCGTCAATGCAATAGTCCCCAGTCCCCCAGTAACAACTGCAACACCAGAGACTTGAAATCTTGTCGAAGAATCATCTGAAGTTGAAGCTGTACGTGACTGAGTTGCTGAAGGTAGAGATTCTGTACCTCTAGCCAGTGTCATAGAAGGTAGCTGCCTCTTGGTGAGGTCGGCTCGCGCCGCCGGGTCACTCATTGTAGGAGAAATTTAAGGAGCTTATGGGAGTCAAGAATAGTATTTTGAAGGATTCGGTGGTAAGATACGGTAGATTGATATAGCCTGGGTTGCGAACACCTCCTCACTTCAGCTGTTCAACACGTGATATATTGCACCTAATTGGCAAGCTTAAAAGGTAGGATTCATGCAAAATTTCGTCATAAAATTCTCCAATAAATAATTTATTGGTTACGATATGAATCAGAATGATTGATTTTAAGTAAAGACTTTACTACTATATTCATGTGCTCTCATTATCGTTAACACTTGTAGTCTAGATCATGTTCATTGAGAAGAAGAAAACAACGCTTTTATTGTGAAATAAACGCTGCTGGCTGCAGGCTTGTTTGTCAAGACCACCTCAGCCGCCAAAAATACCACCAAAAATAACTCTTCCCCAGACAACACCAGGCAGGTTGCAGGCTTGTTTATCAAGACCGCTTCAACCGCCGTATAAAACTCCACCCAAGACACCCGCCGTTGACACTGACTCATTTATTGAGATCAGATATCCTTTTTTGTACCCCAAACACCACTCAACACCAAGAGGAACCCCACGCTTAACTCGCTGAGTAAAAACACCATTTTATATTCTCATTTGCCATCTGGCCTCTTCAGTAACGCAACCGTATTTGATCTGCTTAATATTCGAGAATCCGCCCGAAGCCTGGCTTGCCACTATTTAGAGGGCTTATGCAACCTGCCGAGCCTTGCTGTGGCTGGCGAGGCGCAATACTCGTATGGATCTGAGTATTGCCCAGTCCATTGCTTGACAGCTGGACTTGCACCATCCTCATTTGTTTTTGAGTATTCACCGGTCTAGCCAGAGTAGCTGTCCAGTGTTGAGGTAGTATAGGTGCTTCTGGGCTTTGGCCAAGGCTTCCAGGCGGATTCTCGTGCAGTATGGTTGGCGTTTATGTACCATGGGTCAACGGGATCCTCAAACCGGTCTAGATACTCCTGCCTTAAACGCCGTGTGCACTCGCTTGGGTTTGTATGCCATTCTCCCTCGGACAAGCCCCGACTTGGGTATTTCTTCTCAACTGGTCTTCTTGATAGAAAGTCGCAGTTTAAGGGAAAGCTTGTTCGAGCAGCAGAGGTCTCTCCTGCCGAAACACTTGAGACTTGCTGAGAAGAGTAGTCAAGATTTGAGTAACCCATTTGATGCTTATACAGCTTGGGACTTGACTGTGGCAGATAACGAGTGCAACTGTCGGTAGGCATTGTGGAGCGAGACATGGTAATAAAGTGACCAATCTCTGACTAGAACGGGAGAAATATTCCTCTATCAACACTTAGGGTGTGTGGATACTGTCTAAATAGTGACAGGAGGAGTTGACTTGAGAAGAAACAAGTGACTGAAGAGATGAGTGACAGATGTAGAGAATGTTGATGTTGAGTTGACAAGAGGGTTGTATATAGAATCCCTCGCCAGCACAATGAAGAATACTGGGTTGTCAAGATGAAAAGAACTAAAACACTGTTAGCAGCGCGTACAAGACCCGCAACCTCTTGAAAAGGGACTTACAAGACTCGGCGAGTGTAGCGCAATGTTTTGAAATGGTTCAAGTGTCTGCAAGAGAATGATATAGCAGTAAGAGCAGACTAGTAGAATAGCTTGATTTGCTTGAAATAAGAAAGTAGAAACCATGAAGATCTCTGAAGAGCGGGAAATCAAGGGGTTATTTATGTTCGTTTGACTTAAAGTCTAATTTAAGATTTGAGAATATGCAGATTTATCGGGATAGTTACGTAATTCTATCTACGTCTCTGGTTGTCGATATGCATTCACTGTAGTGTCTGAGATGGATAAATGGGTTTTTGAGAATAGTAGGGTTCATGGGAGAGCATATCACTTGATAGACTTCACAGTCGGTTGGTTGGGTGAAAATCTTACCCAAACTATAATTCCAGAATCCAGGGACTTAGAGTTTAGGAAGTCGTGGCGTATAACTGGATAAGACGTAAACTCTTTATGCTTAAAATTTGAGACTGTGTTTTTATTAGTTGGAAGATGCTTTCACTTCTGTTGACTCACTGCCGTGGCAAAATCGGTCTGTGTTGTCTTTTCTTTAAAGCCGGCCTAGCCATCCCTTTCTTTCACATTTGACACACTTTCTTCTTTCTTTCCTATCAAATGGACTTTCAACTTGTTCCGATCGAAATAATCATCTATATTATCTAATCTCTAGTAGGAAACCTAGAACCTTTCCCTCTCTGATGGTAGATCTAAGTACCAAGCGCATCGCGATCCTCCATCCGAGTCTCTCAAGTATCTTGGGGGCGCCTCCCAACCTCATCAACGACTGCTAACAATGCCGATACGAGTACTTAAACTCACCTGAGAACACCATTGGCCCTTTTCACGACACTTATGACCGTGAGGAGAGACAATCCAATCGGCGACCCAAAACGATACCGACAGTTACTTAGCTTCGACTTGCCCTTCTCCTGATGCATCTCTTGCTTTCAATTCACGTTCTTCTCCATTCCGAGTGGTGAACTCTCGGTGGTGTCCAGTATCAAGAGAACACATCGTCCAACCAAAGACTTGATTCCGGGCCCTGGTGCTCTCACACAGAGTCATCTTAGGCGAATGGGAGTTCTTGTGACAAAACGTCAAAAATATTTCTCCCTGCCGAGATCAAATGCGACGTCAAAGAACTCAAAATAAGCACCAATCACGAAGACGGCGAATGAGTCACCATGCCTCAACCGTGAATTGCTGTCGGGCATTCTCGGCTATGATGGTGGCTTAGAAACAGCATGTGAGTCTATCCATACTCTGAGGTGCGACAACCAGCGGACGGGTGATTGTACCTTTAAATCGTCGCCAATCATCTCAACGAGCTTTCTAAGAACGGTTGTGTGAGAGCCGACAACGACTGCTATGCTTTGGGAAATGAGTCGATGCCGACACTGGTTCCGCCCGCGAAAGTCTATCGAGCGCCAACCTTCCGGAATGTTGCCAGCATCAGTCAATTGGGTACCACGCTGTAGAAACACCTCAAAGCTGCTAGACTTTTCAATATAACTCAGTTTCTGAAGACTCAACAGAGAGCGGCCTGTAGCAGTCTCCTAATGCCAGAGCACCTACGGGTTAAGGGCTGACGAGACCATGGCAATGGGCACCCAGGTTTCTCGAGGACATCACTGTTCGTCCGTACTCTGCTTTCCAGACAGCTATCACGATACCGTTTCTGCTTTCCGGGACATATGAATGGCAGGCTTCTTTTATGAAGGCGCGGGATGCTCTCCATCAAGTGGTAGAGAAGCCGAAATTGTGCTGCATCATCGGCGTCGTGAACAGTCGATGCGACTGAGCTTGCGATTAAAGCTGCGCATTCATAATTCACTCCAAAATATTATAAATTACACCAGTCATTAGAGTCTTCATTTAGAGCTTCAGCCTCACATATGTACGAAACCAAAGCCTTTATAAGTATCCACGATCACCGAGGCCAGCCGATGGAGCTTCACATCGTTATCATGCATCAAGTATCGATTCAAATTCCCGAAAGGTCGCAGCTTGCCTAAATCTCGAACACCTGACATGCTTCTATAAATGGTACATTATTCGCGAAGTCTTTACAATGGATAGACAAGTCACGTCCTTGCCTTTATCTTGTACTAAAACTCGTCCACCAATTACCACAATATCATCAACAGCAGAATTTAATACAGACCAAATATAATATCTTACACTCTCAGGGTATTGTAGCTCTCATACATCAATAAATCTTTCATCGAGTCCCAGCATTTAACCCATCAGATCCCTCAGCGTTATACCAATGCCGACCTTGCTCAACATTACCGATCCCCCAATAGCTTCAATTTCCTTCTAATACTCTTCATCCTCCCATCCTTCAAGAACTTCTGATTCGGTGACTCAACCGTCTCCACTGTCCTACTATCTAACTCAACCGACACCACTGGCGTAGAACCTGGTAGCTCAGCTAATTGTAATTCCGACCACGTTCCTCCTGATCTAAGCTCATACCCAGATGGAGGTACATAGCTCGACACCGGCGTCAAAGGTAACTCTGCTGGCCGCGACGGCATATCGCCTACGAGTTCGACCGGCGAGGTTGATGATACGGCGCTTAGTGTTGCGAAGGATGGTCTTTCGGAGCTACTGACCGTTGAGACAGAGTATCTCTCCTCCCGTCTTCTCGTGAATCTTCGTGTGAGGTCAGGTGAGAGCATCTTATCGATCTCGGCTTCACTATATCCTCTAGCTTTGAGACTCTTTGGAACGGCTGGTTTACCCCAATCATCTTTGCGCTGAGTGTCAGCATTGCGGTTTACCAGTATTTCCACAATTCGCCGTCGTTCTTTACTCAGCCGCCCCTTTCCTCTGAGTTCGCTTGGTACACAAGTGATCATCAATGGTGTCTCGTTCGACCCGGAGACGAGATTGACGTCTGCGCCTTCGGCTACTAGCAGCCCAACTATGCGCTCATTTCCCTTTTCGCAAGCCTTATGGAGAGCCGTTTCACCGTAGCCATCTGTCGAGTCTATATTGACTAACTGAACGCCCTGTTCGCTCGGATAGGAGTGGTGGAGAGGCTTTTTGATCTCTTCGAGGAGTAGTCGCAGTGTTTCGTGGTTATCGCATCGGTGTAATGGAGTGCCGCCTTTGGAGTCCCAAACATGCACTGATCCGGCGATTCGCAACAAAGCTTGTAGTGCAAGGTTGTTAGAGTGCTGAACTGCGACAAGTAGGGGTGTGTCTCCATTCGCGTCTGGCTTGGCATGATAAACTATGGGTATCAACTGGTGAACAATCTCCAGCTCGACGTTCGGATCGGCAGCGGCATCGTGAAGCGGTGTACTATCGACAAAGTTCTCCTCAGGTATATGAAGGCGTCCTTCAATCTCCGAAGCTTCATAGCCATGTTGACGGCACCATCTGATCGTATTGGCCAGTGCATTCGGCTCTGAAGTAGGGTCATAACCCAGCTTGTCGAAGATGACTTTCTTGAATGCATCCAGATTATTCCACTGTCCCATACACTCGTACTGCTCGCAGACCAGCACTGATATCCGTGGTATTCTGTCCTCGTACTCTTCGCTTTTTGATAGATATGCGTCAAGTGACATTCTCAAAAACTCAACCGCTCCATCACGATCTCGTAGTTCAGCACATAGAATCCCGACTTTCTCCTGCTCACTGCAAAACTCTAGGTTGGTGCCGTAGCCAGTATGTTTGAGAAGATTGGACTTGAGGCTCTGTAATCTTTCCCAGGCAAGTGCTTCGTAAGAGTCCACAAACAGAACACACGCCTTGATGATCCGGACATACATAATCTCCATATCGACCAAATCGGCAACACTAATAGCGTCCGGGTCAATCGCTTGCATTTCTCCTCCATATTGTATAGCTTCATCATGGGCCTTCTTCGCCATGATGGGTAGTTTGGCATCATACATGCGTTTCGCTCTCGATACGGCGGCTTCAAATCGGTATTGTAGTTCAATCGGGCTTACACCCGACGGTCTTCTTGGTGTTTCGTCCTTCTCTGATATGTGGTCATGTGGCGACGGGTCAGGAAATTCTCGTTGGGCTGCGATATCGGCGACTTCATAAAGAGCTTCTCTCCATTTGTGAAGGTCGATTGACTCGTTGGGGTTGAGTTGTTCGGGGTTATCGTCGCTGGTACCTTCGAGAAATCGATGCACTCTATTTCCGGAGTAGGTACTGGGATTTAATCTGGTACATTTGTTGGCGTGATAGTGGCTATGGCGAGAGTGGACTTACAGGGAAAGCGCAGAAGCAGTTAGTTGGAAAATTTGGACGTTGCGACTCAGTCGCGTGAGCAACTCCCTATCATCCTGCAACTTCAACTTCAACTGCACCCAATATCTTCCTCCCTTCTTCACCTGTATCGTACTTTCTAACTCTTCGAGGTCGCTCATAAAATCCCTCGTGAACCTATCGATCGCTCTACAAAGATTCTGCTCCGGGCCCGTCAAATAATTCTGTCGCTGGCGAATTCTCTCCTCCATTTGACTTAGCGATTCCTTCAAAACACTCCCCACAACTCTCCAGTGCTCAACATTTCGAGGCGCATCTTTGATAGAGCTTACGGCTGTGTCGATACGGTACCATGCTGTAAGGCTCGAGGCGATGAAGCTTTGAACGGCTGAGGCTAACTCTGCCATTTTGGAGAATCAGATATCATGACGATGCTTTCTTGGGGAGAGGTGAAGCCGTGAAGATGAACCTGGGGATGACGAATATCCCGGATAACATCATCCCCACATTGGAAATCAGCCTATGGCGATCGGTATCATTTGTACTGTACCACCAACACTCGCCCGTCATATGATGATCTTTCCCATTGGACTTTCAAGCATCCCTGCATCAAAAGCGCCCGAAAGCTTCGCCACTTAAACGAGTGACAAACATGTCTGATAGGGCTGATATAGCCTTCCCCACGGGACATTCACCAAAGGTGGAGGTTGGCTCCGCTGATCGACACTCGAGTATCTGCTGTTGGGTCTGGAGATTGCGTAGATGGCCTCGTACTGTATGTGGGTGTTGTAGGGTCTGCCTTGGTTGTCATACATGATATTTGGGGGCCAAAGTTTTGAATTCAGCTAGACAGGGGAGGTAAGAACCTTGAAAGCAGGGTTGGTTGAGGAGGTCAATTGGGGTCCAAGCTGTTCCTCTTCGTTTCTTGATCTTCTTGTTTCCTTGATCAGTTCATGACTTGCGATGGTTGAGTTGGATTGAACACCATATGTCTGTTCATCATGGCTGAACGTGGTCATCGAGAGTCTCAAAAGCCGAGTTTGAAGCAGAGATTGGAAGCATGGATTGAGAAACAAATCCACAACCGCGATGAATTCGGAAACTCTCTAGGTATTTCATCGTCTCTACTCGTATTAACACCATATTGACCTGTCCAGCCGGTGTATCTGAACCTGTGCTTCGCAAAGGCATCGACAATCTCTCGAAAGACCTCCCTTCTCTCGAACGCCACGAACTTGAGCGGGCTGCAGAGGTAGCCAAAAATGGAAACTACTACTATCGTCTCTCCAAAGGACTGATCACAAATCTTTCACCCGTCGTTGAGCTCACGCAAGATGAGAAAGAGAGCCTCGTTGCAGAACGCGAGCGTCTTTTCAGTCAACGCGGTATGCTCATCATCATCTGCACAGTATCTCTTGCAGCATTTCTCCAAGGCCATGTTCAATCTTCTATCAATGCTATGAGTCTCTTTGTTGAGACTGTTGGCATTGGTATACAAAGGCAGGACGATACCCAGAGCAATGGTGCTGATTCTACCGCTCAATGGCAGCTGGGAGGTATGAACGCAGTTCCCTTCCTCACGGCCGCTTTTCCCGGTGCGCCGCTTTCGTTACCGGTTAATTACTGCCTTGGAAGACGAGGTGCACTCGGTCTTTCGGCTCTACTTATCATTGCGAGTTCAATTGGGTCGGCTTTTGCTGTAACATGGCAACAGATATTGGGGGCCAGAATTGTTGGAGGAGTGGGTGAGTATTAGGCTATTAAGAGCGGCAAAGCATTGGAATGCTGATTCTAAGGACTAGCTATGGGTGTCAAGGCAGTCAGTGCTCCTATTCTCGCCTCTGAGACGGCAGTTGGGTACTGGCGAGGTTCAACTATCCTTGCCTGGCAACTTTGGTAAGCCTTCTCGTCCTAGGGCAGTTCTATCTTGTTGACGCTTTCAGGGTCGCTTGCGGGATCATGATCGGCTTTGTCATTAACTTTGTCATTGCCGCTGCGACGAATACTCTAGATGGTCAACCCAACCCTGGTCTCAACGAGCACGGAGGTCGATACCACGCTTTGCAGTGGATCGCTGCTGCGCCTGTTGTACCATCTCTGTTACTCTTCATAGCAGTCTGCTTCTGCTACGAGAGTCCTAGGTTTTACATGAGACCGGGTACACCGAATTATAATCTCGATCGCGCATTCCGTATCCTCCTTCAAGTTCGGCCAACCAGAGTAAGACGCCCTGTTTGAACAATGTCTTGAGTATTGCTGATAATATACATAGCTTCAAGCCACTCGTGACTTGTTCCTGATTTGGTGGTCAACTCAAGATGATAAGATTCACCACGATCGTCGTGAAAAGAGTCGCGACGAGGTTGCTCAACATTCCGAATATCAGAACGGAGTCTACTCCAAGACTGAGGACACAAGAAGCAAAACGCTTACTTCTGGCTTGACATACGCATCGCTAATTATACTTGTGACGAGGCTGTCTATTGATCAGTTCAAACCTTTGTTTACGAGACGAAGACTAAGGAATGCGCTATGGAGTAGTTGCGTTGTTGCGCTGGCACAACAGCTTTGTGGAAGTAAGTCATAGTGTTACGGCGATTAAGCCAATAGAGCTAACATTTGTACCTAGTTAATGTGTTCGCATTCTACTCAAGTAAGAAATATTATATCCCCCCTTGGCAATACTAATGTTGCCATTAGACGGAATGTTCAGCGATTATGGTGTGAAGACAAGCATGGGCTACAGCTTCGGCTTCGGTACGTATCCGGACTCGACATTTAATAGCATATGACTTACGAGAGACAGGCGGTGTCAACTTCTTCTTTGGAATCCTAGCAATGAGGTGCCTCCCTATCACTCTAGACATTTCCATAGTACTAACAAGTACAGGTCCATCGATATTATCGGCCGACGCAGCTGGCTATTATCGACTCTTCCCATGATGAGCATGTTCCTCATGGCTGGGACAATTTCCTACGCAGTGGCACCTCAGGTTGATTCTGGGGACCAACCGAAGCCTAAAGCAGATACTTCAGGATCAATTGCTGGAATTATCTTCATTTATCTTTTTGCCGCGGCATATAGTCCTGGTCTTGGACCAATTCCATTCACATTGGCATCTGAAAGGTGATTAGACCTTCATTCAATCTTTCGTGATCCAACTGACATTCTGCAGTTTCCCGCTGAAGAACAGAGAAGCGGTAAGTCCATCACACGTTGTAGCAGACAAAATACTAACACCCTCAGGGCGCAACCGTCGCAATCTCGATTAACCTCTTCTTCGCCGGCCTTCTGACAATCCTTCTGCCCCGAATCAACGCCGTATTCGAGATGGCTGGTACGCTAGGGTTCTTCGCCGGCCTCAACATCGTCGCATTCGTGCTCATCTTCTTCTTCGTTGAAGAGACAAAGCAACTCACCCTCGAAGAACTAGATCAAGTGTTCAACAATCCCAAGAGCCGCTTCGCGCATTATCAGCTGACTAAAAGGCTTCCGTTCCTTTCGAAAAGGTATTTACTTTGGAGGAAGGATGTCGAGAGACCGCTCGCCTACGACGAATGGGCAATGGAGGATAATAGACAGGGAGGGTGATTGGACGGCATTAGGCGAGGTGCAAGGATTTGGCTGGGCATGAATGTAATATCATGCAACATTTTTATCTATGACACCCCATAACTGTAATGAGAATGCAGTGAGTTATTTCCGTTGAAGGGGCTATAATGCTAGGCAAGGTAGTTGTATATAACGAGACTGATTTTGATACTTATCGAACTGATATCACTGTAATATTCGCAACGTCGTATTCAATTAAAGTTTAGAGTTGATGATACCCCGCGCTAATGCCCACAAATATCCGAAACATTTGACGCTTGCACCTCCACTTTCCGCTCCGACCTCCATGTGCCGACGTAATGCTCTCCACTCCACTCGAACCATCTAACTAAGGACCTCAACTCTCTCAACATCAACACTTCAAACAATCGCCAACATGGCCGGTCCTTACGAATACTCGTACGGAAACCAGCAGCAGCAACAGTGGCCTCCACAGCAACAACCTGACCCCAATCAACAGCAGTATCCTCCGCAATACAATGCACCGCCTCAATATGCATACTACCCTCCATATCAAGCC
This sequence comes from Fusarium algeriense, assembly GCA_002982035.1. Taxonomy (NCBI): domain Eukaryota; kingdom Fungi; phylum Ascomycota; class Sordariomycetes; order Hypocreales; family Nectriaceae; genus Fusarium; species Fusarium algeriense. Next base: position 972 of record PVPY01002208.1, on the reverse strand, counting down.
CAACCAGCTCCTCACCGCCGCACTCCACGCCAGAACTTCGCTGTCGTGACAGCTCGACAGCTTAATATCGCTATTCCAGTGATCATCATCATCTTGAGTATTTGGTGGTCTATTAGATCGCAAATATGTCCCAGTGATATACCTGTTGGCCATGAATGTTCGTGGATGCTATGGACGGCTTTGCCTGTTGTACGTATTGCTCCCGTTTTGTGCGGGAGCCTGACGCTAATCAGTGATAGGGCATTGCTTCTTTACTCTGGGCTGTTGCGATGAACATCTCTGCTCGACGCGCAAATCACTCCATGTCTCATGTCCCAGCACTCGTCAACACCATCGTGCAGCTCATTCTTGCGCTTGGCGCAACTGCATGCTTTGCGATTCTCATTTACCACATGGAGAACTATCCAGTCTGGAATCGAAGCCTAGAGGGCTCGATGATCGCTCTTCTAGTGATACTAGCGTACGTCGACTCATGTAACGATCTGACGAAACGGTACTAAGTGAGTGCAGTCTTATTAACTGGGTTCTGTTCGGGTGGTCCATTTACGAGGTGCAGTTCTATCGAAAGGAGAGGCAGAGCGCAAACAGCCATATACCCATTTGAGCGGCGGTTATCTAAGAAACCTTCTAAATCAAGAGATATGCCTTCATACAGTAGAAATTGAAGAGTGTTCAGTATGGGCTTAATATTACTTGATCGAATTATAGTCTGACTGTGTTGAGGCAGCCACTGGATTTCTTTACACCTGTGAATAATCTTGCTAGAAATCTGAGCAAAGAACAGAGTGGTCTAAAATTTCGTAGCTTGCGCAATATTGCTATTAGTATTCGCAGTATAATCTAGTTTTTTTTTTAGTTTTTTTTTCCGCAAAAACATGGGGCTACAAATCTTGCTATGGATGTTACACGACTCGTCACCTCCGATCTGATTATCTTCTGCGCCCTCCCATTATCATACAGAGATGCTACGTC
>PVPY01002201.1:0-10008 GCA_002982035.1 Fusarium algeriense | reverse complement strand
TCTACTACAATTCATTGCACCCATTACGGGTAGACATAATTATATGTGTTTTGCAGGTAAAAGCCCTTTGATGAACATTCGTACCCCGCCCGTACTAGTATGATTACCCAGGATAGGTGGGGCGAGGTACAGGCCGCAAGGGCTGTGCCAGTCAAAGGGATTGGGGCTTCAGGGCCCGTAGTGGGCCTAACCCCTCTGTCGACGCTGTGGTCCGCCACGACCACTGAATGATAGGGAGCCTACCTCGGTAAGGCCACGGTAGCCCCTATAAGCACCCAACAAAGTCAGAGCTCGCCATTTCATTAAGGGTTGAAAATGAAAGCGAAATCAGTTAAAACCACAATTTTGGCTGAGCTCATAAAAAACCTGAAGTTAATTCTGGTAATTGCTACATAAGAACCAATATGAGTAAAAACACATCTCAATTGGTGCTGCCTAATCGCGATGCCTGCCAAAACGCCTCTGAAATATCGTGTTGCAGCGAACGCTGTGTAGCTTGTCTCTGCGCGGTAAAAGGGATGAAGGTAAATAGAATTCATTGCGGCATCTCGCCTGAAGGCGTCTGCATAAAAGCCAATATAGAGTTTTGGCGAGGCTTTTAACTGCGCCATGACCCGACGTTTACACAGCCTCAGGCACCCGCAAGGCAGATTGCTAAATGAGGGACACTTACGCAACGTCCGCCTGTCTATCCGAGCAATCACATAAAGAGAAATTAACGAACATTGCATAAATATCTAAAATGAATGTAGCAGAGAAAAATACACCATAATTAGCGCTGCATAAGCGCCATATCTGCCAAAACGCTATGAAACCTTTGCGTTGTGGCGAAGCTTGCGTAGCACGGCAATTGGGCAAAAGTGAAACGAAGACAAGCCATGCATCCAGCAGCGCTCAGACGTTCCGTCATGTGGCGTGCGAGGCACTTTAAGGACCACTATATCTCAACGGAAAGTACGGTGTTGCGCGTCTGAGTACCCCATTACTTTCCAGGAACGCCTACGTACTACGTACTGAGTCTATAACATCGCTCTACGATAGAGTTGCATCGTGATCAACGGTACGATATTGCCTGGATTCTATTATCAATTGATTATTATATAGTAGCCATCTAATTCTTCGATAAGATCTCTTATTGTTATACCTCTATATCCTCGGATATTGCCTTTACACTTAGCTGGGTCAGACTCTATAATGTCGTTGCAGTCAGTATAGCTCGTAATGACACTTTGTAGAGCTTTGCTGGAGATATTGTTAATAGTTTACTATAAGAATTTCCTTCCATACGAGCAGCCTTTTTGATAAGTGCTAATGGTACTGTACCGCGATATGGGAATATCCAAGTTAGTAATGTTATTATTAGACTTAAGTTAAGCATGAAATCTAGTGTTATTTATTTCGATTACTAAGAGATAACAAACTAGAAGCGCCTTTTTATAACAAGCCAAATATAGCATCTTCCTAGGGCTGTTTTAATGGCTGCTAATAACCTTAGGAGCCACTATGATTATAACGACTGGCTACGGTGCCTTAAATAAAACTGGCTGGCCGAGATTCTATACCCCACTGTACGTAGGGGTGGAAATAGAGAGCTAGATGATATTAAGTTAGTGATTCCAGAAGATATCGACAAGGCCGGTAGTATATCCTAGGAACCAGCTTTGAACTATGAGTTCTGGAGACAGTTCCCTTTATAACATCAGCCCAAGGCCTTTAGCGGCATGATTGCATCCTCAGAACAAATGTTAAAAGATCCATCACTTATCAATAGTATTGCAGCTAGTAATAGCATCCTTTACTTCAAAATAGCTGTAGTAAATATAAAGTCTTGCCCGTTTATAGTTGTCTCTAGTATCGCAAGTTGTTCCAGCAATATGCAATAAGACCTACCCTTAAATGAGGTTTGTAAAGTTATTATCTTATATATTACCTCCTTAGTATATCTTATCGATCCTAGAAAACTCGCTACTGAGTTTCCGATTAGTAGCTACTTTAGATATGAAACTTTCGACCAAGATCGGCCAGGCTTTCGCTTGCTTAGGCTCGAATCGGGTCCTGGTCTAATAAAGTGTTACGTCTTCCAAGCGTACCTAAATGATAAAGCAAGTCTTATCCCATACGAGGCGCTTTCATATTGCTAGGGAAGCAATCTCTTAACCAGCACGATTATGGTAAATAAGAAGGTACTTTTTATTACTAAAAATCTTACTGAAGCCCTTTAGCATTTAAGGGGTATAGATAAAGACTAAATACTCTAGATTAATGCTATTTATATCGACTAGAGTAATATCCCAGAACGTGGATATTAAGTTGTATGTATAAGCTAAATATATAACCGCGCGGATTGAGTTCTTATCTAGTTAGGATTCGTCAACTATAATCTCAGCCACTTAATATTGGCTCTCAAACGGTTTGAGGTAACAGTAGACTGGATACATCCTGGCGCATAGAAGAACTAGTTATATGGCGATCCTAGATGGTTGGATGTCTAGGAGAATACTTAAACGTACCTCCGAGGACGGCATAAAAGCGATAGAATCAGTTAACAATCTAGACTCCAGTTATTAATGAGCCAGTCGTGGTTTGGTTGAGTATGGATTTTACAGGAGGTAGCAAAAGCCAAGAAGGCAAGGCTTAGATGCAGCAAAGGATAAATTAGCGCAAGATCGTTCGCTCTAGCCCCTAGACTTCTAGGGGTAGCGCCAGATATACAATATTAAGCGATCATCGATATTATGCCTAGGCCATCTAGAAGATCCTCTTAGTAGACTGAAAAACAAAATCTCTATACTTTGTTATAGAGATTTAGAGGAAGCCAAGCTACCGACCCCTAGGACAGGCTCTATGCGCTCTTAGACCTAGCGTCCGATACGAAGATTAAGGAAAGGATTACAGCAGACTACATAAAGAACGAAGAGGCTGTTATAAAAGACATTTTGGCTTATCTTTTTAATAACGATCTATCCTCTAATGGCTTAAATGTTCGAAAAATTGCAGATCTATAAGAAAAAATCCCTAATCTTTCCTATGCAGCTTTAGAACGAACGATTTTAGGCAGAGCCGGGATTAAAGATATTTAAAAGTTTTTGCAACTACAAAATAAAACAGTTTGGGTATCCCAAACGGCGGCTAGCTACGCCTGGTGTGTGAGCACAACATTGAGGGACTATCTTAGGAGAGAACCTACTTTTGAGCACGTGCTTATGGGGCCTATTTCTGCAACCGATAGTTTGAAGCGCGCAATCTCCGTGGAATCGTTCTTCAATACGAGAAAGAAGGTCAGGCTTACTCACGATGCCATTTGGGCAGCCCGACAGAACGGCATTGACCCGTTGACGTTGGTGGTGAAAGAAAGCCGAGACGATATAGAGATTACCGAAGAACTTATTAAAAAGATGGCTCGGATTGGTCCTGACACTTTCAAACTCCTGCTCGACAGGGAAGGCGACGAAGTTATAATTACCGAAGCACTTGTTGAAAAGGTGGCTCGGATGGAGTCTGCCACGCTTAAGCTCTTACTTAACAGGCGAGGGAAAGACATCAAGATCACAAGGAACATCATTTAGATTGCCCGTAAGAACGATATCAACCTAAAGGCGCTAGTAGAGGATTAAAGCTAAGGCAATATTAAGATTACTAAAGCGCTTATTAAAGAGGTAGCTCGGATAGGGTCTAATATACTTAAACTCCTACTTAATAGGTAAGGAAAAGACATTAAAATTATAAAGAATATTATTTAGATTACTTAAATAAACGGTATTAATATAAAGGCACTAATAGAGGATTAAAGCTAAGGCGATATTAAGATTACTAAAGCGCTTATTAAAGAGGCAGCTTAAATAGGGTCTAATATACTTAAACTCCTGCTTAATAGGCAAAGAAAAGACATTAAAATCACAAGGAATATTATTTAGATTGCCTGTATAAACGGTATTAACCTAAAGGCGCTAGTAGAGGATTAAAGCTAAGGCGATATTGAGATTACTAAAGCGCTTGTTAAAGAGGCGGCTCGGATGGGGTCTAATATACTTAAGCTCTTACTTAATAGGCAAGGGAAAGACATCGAAATTATAAAGAATATTATTTAGATTACCTAGATAAACGGTATTAATATAAAGGCACTAGTAGAGGATTAAAGCTAAGGCGATATTAAGATTACTAAAGCGCTTATTAAAGAGGCAGCTTAAATAGGGTCTAACACTTTTAAACTCCTACTTAATAAGTAAGGAAATAATATTACTACCACTAAGTACATTATTTAAATTATACGTAAGAATGGTATTAACCTATTAACTTTAGTAATAAAAGGAAACTAAGTTAATATTAAAATTACTAAAGTACTTATTAAAGAGGCAGCTTAAATAGGGTCTAATACACTTAAACTCCTACTTAATAGGTAAGGAAAAGACATTAAAATTATAAGGAATATTATTCAAATTGCCTATATAAACAGTATTAACCTAAAGGCACTTATAGGGAAGTAAATCCTAGGTAATATTAAGATTACTAAAGTACTTATTAAAGAGGTGGCTTAAATAGGCCCTAATATTTTTAAGCTCTTACTTAATAGGCAAAAGAAAGACGTTAAAATAATAAGGAATATTATTCGGATTGCCTGTATAAATGGCATTAATCTCCTAGAGTTAGTTATAGAAGCAACCTATAATAACATTGAGATTACTAAAGCACTTATTAAAGAAGCAGCTCGGATGGGGTCTAATACTCTCAAACTCTTACTTAACAGGCAAGGGAAAGACATCAAGATCACAAGAGACATCATTTAGATTATACGTAAGAACGGTATTAACCTATTGACTTTAGCGATAGAAGGAAACTAAGTTAATATTAAAATTACTAAAGTACTTATTGAAGAGGCGGCTCGGATGGGGTCTACCACGCTTAAGCTCTTGCTTGAGAGGCGAGGGAAGGATATCACGATCACTAAGAATATCATTTGGATTGCCAGCTAGAACGGCATTAACCTAGCCCCACTGCATCTGCGCTTGCGGGGGCCGCGCGACGCCGAGATTCTATCGTCGTATGATGATGAAGACGACGACGACGACGTCGACATCTCTTGGCTTGTGTAGCTTCATTAGGTCCTTAGATACTTATAATATAGGAGCGCATTCTACTTTAGTTACCAGTTTTAGGCCAATTAAAAACTATGTAATCTACTTAAGAATTATCAGCAGAAACGCACTGCGTTTCCTGTTTTACTTGCTATTGCTTGCTGAAACTGACATATCTATCGTCTTCGTAAAACGTCAACTCGATATTCCCCATTTCATCCTATGTTATATACTTTTCTAAGCTTAGCCATAATGGATCCCTTACCTGTTCAGGAGCAAAGCACTCATCCCATTTTATCCCCAGCAAAGGTGCAGAAGCTCGAGACGCTCGGCCACCTACCTACTCAAGTATTCTTGTCGGGAACGGGGCCCGTTCCCGGTTTTGCACCAATCAGAGCCCGAAGATCTCTACCCCCTCTTTGACATCGGGAACGGGCCCCGTTCCTAAATCGGTCATGTTTACACAAACGCGTAACGGGGCCCGTTCCCATCGCAGTGGTCTGTGCCACCCTAGTAGGGATCGATGAATGTTCGCAAGCGTGTGTTGCAGAGTAACGTCTGCCATAATCCTTTCTTTCTCTTGGCATAGTTTTCCTACCTCAACATTCCAGATCATGTCTTCTCAACCTTCAGGGGCTTCTCCGGTTACGCACAGAATCACAACGAGGCAGTTGCAAAGACTAGAAACCCTGGATCTGCATTATGACTTTTCACATTTAGTCATCATCTGCAAGCGTTGTGGGTATGCTTTGAAGACTAATGATGATCGCGTTGGACGCCATCTTGGGGAGAAGCACGGCGTTCCCAAGTCAGAGCGCCGTAATATCAACTCCCTTGTTCAGTCTCTGCGCCTTGTTGACCCCGACACCCTCCCCCCATGCCCTGATGGGTCTACACTACACCCATATCTGGCGTTACAGAGCGGTTCCATTTGTAAATACTGCAATGTACGATCCGGAAGTTATGAAGTGCAGTCGCGGCATCTGAAGAAGTCGCATAGAAATGAAATCGCCAGAACAGGTGCAAGAGGAAAGCAATGGCTTCGGGATCATATCGAAGACAACCTGACCTTCCAGAGCTGGAAAGCGAATGACATTCTCCGATCCTGGGTTGTGCATACAAGCGATCGACAGATGCAGAAGGGGACTTCAGCAAGCCGCCTGTTTCTACAAGCAGCGCCTGACTCGATCAAGAACTTTGCCCAGGAAATGCTCCTAGAAGAGCGTGAACTTCTGGCAAAGCAACCGAGCGTCCCTCTTGCAAGTGAGGGCGTACCGAAAAAAGAGTTGTTGACAAACTGGATGCGCCGCACCCGTTGGGATGAGACCCTTGGCCAAGGACGCCGTGATATACTAGTTACACTCTCGGAACTACCTTTGATACACAGTCAACCTCTCTGGCTCGGGGTTCACAACGGCCAGGAGCTATACAGTTCAGTCAAGAACGAATGTAAGCTTGTCTCGATTGTAGCGGCTCTTGATCGTCTATTTGATCGATGTGAAGAGACGGTGAGGTACACGGATGTCAGCGTGCGGAGGTGGCTTCGAGGCAGGTTTCCCGATCGTCCCTACAAGGCGCCTTTCGAGCTCATCATGAGGCCGACCTCCGAGCGTCAGTATAGAAACGAGTTCAAGCGTTGTGCTTGCTTCTGGTTTCGAGTCTTGGGCCTATCCCCGTCAATGGCACGGTCGATACTAGGACAAGAACTGTCTCAGCGTCAACGAGAAATGCTGGAACAGCTCTGCTACGACCCAGTATGGGGCCTGCAACCATTGGCGGCCCAGGGTGCTACATCGCCACATCACGACGAGGACGATCTTAGCGAATCCGAAGACGAGAGTGATTATGATTGTACAGATGATGAAGAGGACGGAGAGGGATTCGATTCGCTTGCTGAAGAAGATGAGGTTTTGGACGAGACGTCAAGTACAAATCCAAGTACTCGTGATCAAGAGGTCGCACATGAGGATCCTCTTGGCGACGCTATACTTCGTCTCTGTTACGATATGGCTACTGAAGACTTTGAAGATGGGAGAGCTGGCTCATGCCTACTTGTCTACTTCAGCGCCGTTCGTGGCCTATCAAGACCCAGAGGCGACGAATATTTACGTCCCCACCAATTCACTCCCGTCCTATCGAGATTGATATACTGCACACGGCTGACTTTCTGGAAAGGATCCTGCCGCGGTTCGCCCATGCATATATCGGGCTCCCTGCGAGGCCTCTCTATGGCCACTTGTTAATGCTGAAGCACGTGCGCGCGGAGAAGATGTGCGATGGCACGATGTCCCCTCTTGGAGAGTTTCTGAGTCTTTTAGCCTATGGCCGCGCACTTCATCGAACTGAAGGACCAGTCTACCACTTTCATTGGAGCGAGGATGGTGAAGTACTTTCATGGGATGGAAATTCGTATCTCTCCATGGCGAGTTTTCGTGGCCTCGCTCAAGAGGCCTTGAGACAGGCTACCAGGCAGAGCCAGCGATTGATGTACGAGTGGGAGCCAGTTGAGCCCGATTTCAAGGGCATCCGGGACCGACTGTCTATGGCAACCACCAATTACTCATTCGTGACGGACCCAGCCAATGGGTTAGCAGATGCCTATCTGGAACTCTTCATGAAGGCGTGCACGTCCCCGATGGATGGCCTCCTCAAGACGCAAACTCAGGGTCAGGGTGCTTGGGATCCCAAAGCTGCGCAGGCATATCTCGACGCACATGACATTCACCTAAAGTTGCTTATGGTTCTGACGCAATTGGATGGGGGGCAAGGAGCCCGTATATCGGAGTTACTGACTATAGCATGCCACAACACTCCTTCACGCCTTAGGGGTGTAGCCTTCTACGGAGGAAGAATGCTTTCGATTACTCGACACCATAAAGCGCGCCTAACGACCAATAAGGAGTTCCAAGTTGCAAGATTTTTTTCCCCGCCAGTCGCAATGTTGATGTACCGATACCTCATATACATACGGCCTGTTGCTTACGCCATCCTGCGCAAATGTTTCCATCATGACTTTGTCAACAGTCTACTCTTTGCGCCGGTATCGAAGCGCGGCTTCTGGTCAACCAAAACTTTTACGGAAGAGCTCAAACGATTGAGTATGACCGTTCCTGGGATATCATTCGGCATAGGAACTCAGTTATATCGCCAACTATCCATCGCCATCACGGAGAAGCATCTCCGTGGACCTTTGACAAATTTCAATCGGTTTGATGACGTGTCAAATATGGCCGACGAAAGCGTTGCGCGCGCATGGCAAAGCGGACATAGACCAGCACAGCGATATTCTACATATGGGCTTGATGGCGCATTTCCTGATCACATGCAGCCATCGCTGCTACAGATTTACGCCAAGACTTCCGCTGAATGGCATTCGTTCTTGAGGATTGAGGAGACTTCTGATCTTGTTACAACTAGTGAAGATACTATCGTATACTAATTGACTCAAACAAGACACTGAATGTAATGTAAAACTTATTAACATTAGATGAAAGCAAACACTAAGTCCTTCAGACTCACCCTATTCATATTTTCATAAGTCTTTTTCGCTGGTTGTTGGTATATTCGTCTTGCAAGTTGTTGACCTTGTCGTCGACCCCGAGCATTGCAACCAATCAAAATTTAGCGGTCAAAATATGGCCGTTTTGGGACGTATGGGGCTTGCATTCAGCCAATCGTGAATTTCGCGGTCAAATCTATCCATTTTCGGAAACGTGCAACTGCTAATGAATTTAGAGACTAGCGCATTGCTTCAAGAATTTAGGGTAGCATACGAATATTAACGAAGGAGTAAGAAAGACTCAGTATCAGGAGGTAAGAAACAGAAGGATATAAGTCTAACCAGATTCGAAATCTCCAACTCAGACACTTTCAAGAGATGTTTTAAAGGGAGAAGATATAATAGTATTTGGGTAGTAAAAGATTATAATTAGTTGAGGCCTATCTGAAGCTTTCCCTTAAGGCGTGTACCACCAGCCTATCGAATCCACTCTCGAGGAAGGGTAGTTAGGACCGGAAGGCAGTTTTTGCGTATTGGAAGAAAGAAGAGGCTCTGCGTGAAGTCCTGGCTGGTCTGTTGATGATGACAGGCGGTGGCCAGCCTCGTGGTCCTGACCTCCTTTACATTTTGCTGCGCAATTGTGAGATAGCGGAGCGCGGCCTCTATGTTTACAATGGCTTTATGATCTACCTGACCAGCGATATAATTAATCAATTAATCTAAATCTAAGGTTAGATTTAAATTAATTATTAAATCTAGCCTTTAGATTTAATAATTAATTAGTAATTTAGCGATTAATTAATTATTAATACTTATAAAGACTATTTAATAACTACTTAATATTAAATAATAATAGCTACTATACTAAAGTTCCCCTAGTAATTAAATTTCCTTTTCCTAGTTAATACTAACTGCCTTAAGGGTCTTAAAGGCCTAATCTAATAGTTTATTCTTAATCTAATGCTTTAAGTACTCTATATACTCTATAGTCTTTACTAATAAATAGTTCTTATCTTAAGTAATTATACGTTATGCTTTACTAAAAACTTATTTAGCTTTAGCTAATATAGTTAGTATTAAAAAGATATTAACTATAAGGCAGTATAGGTAAGGATAAGATATTTATTAGGTTAGTTTAAGCTATTATAAAAGGGCAGAAGAAGTACTAATAGGTAGAGGTAGACCTTTAATAAACTAATTAAATTCATTATAAGAAGATAATTACTAATAGATTTACTTCTTATATACCTTATAAGTTAAAAGATCTTCCTTTATTTCTAATATTTAAACTAGCTTAAACCCTTCTTATAGCTTATATATAGTATTAATTACTATGGCTATATAATGCAATTAGTCCTTTTATACCTTATTAAGATGCACTTATTAGAAATTAAAATAGAGTAGGATTATAGCTATATAAACTAGGGAATTATCTAT
>PVPY01002199.1:0-16016 GCA_002982035.1 Fusarium algeriense | reverse complement strand
TTTTTTTTTTTTTTTTGGCTTACTTGTTGGGAAATCCAACTAAGGATGACGACAATGGCTAACAATATTCTTTAGCTGATGGCCAACCTACATAATCGCTCAGAGTGCACAGAGTACATGCACGACTTTCTCAACCTAGTTGAACAGCAGATGCTCCATGTCAATCCCGAGAAAAGAAGTAGCTCCAGCAATATAGTCCGTGCACTACAATCCATGCACACAAAGACGCGAGATGATAAAACTGACTACATTTTACGTCCATATTCAAACTCACAGAACCGAGTCTCTGCAGACTCTGTGGAACCTATTACTGAGCGGTGGTTCTTACACCAGGCACTGGCAGTTCAACCCCTTAGTTCCGAAGCCAGGAGGTTGCGAAGTCTTGGATTAGAACGGACAATATCCAATAAGGAGATTCGACTGTTGAGCATTCTTCCCGGAGAAGGCGACATTGGCATTGAGTGTACCATTCAAGTAGTCCCGGTGGGGACGAAGGATCCTTACGAGGCCTTGTCGTACGTCTAGGGTGAGGCATCTAGCTCGATACCAATTAAAGTCTCTGGTTGCGAAGTCAAAGTTACCAGAAGTCTTTACTCCGCTCTTAAGCGATTGCGCAGGCCAACTACAGCCAGGACGTTGTGGATCGACCAGCTCTGTATCAATCAGTGGGACGTCAATGAGAAAGCAGAACAAGTGCAGCTAATGAGACATATATACCAGCGTTGCTCCCAGTGCCTGATATGGTTGGGGGAGATCTCTGCTGAGTCGGACGCGAGCTTCTCGCTAGATGATGCACGGCTCGCACTCTCTTTCATTAATGATCTGGCGAATATCCATATCCGCCCCATGTCGAGGCTGCCTCCGGTACTGGGCACAGGAAGTAACGCGGAGGCAGCTCGGAAGGCATTCCACGGTTTATTCATGCATGGTAATGCCTGGTGGTCCCGGATCTGGACCGTCCAGGAAGCCATTCTTCCGCCATCGGCAAACGTTGTCTGGGGACCCCTCTTCATCCCTTGGGAAACATTACGAGTCGCGGCCTCAAACATGTGCACTGAAAGTTTTCTTTATTTACCAATGGAAGCCCGCGAGGCGCTCAGCCAGCACGAAAGCCTGATTGACAGCTTCATGTATCCTGTGCGAGGCCTAGAGATCTCTCGGGGAGGAGAATCTCCTCTACACATGTTGCATCGATGGCGTTACCGTGGCGCTACGGAACCAAGAGACAAGCTCTTCGCACTTATGGGTCTCTTCCCGGAAATTCCTGGTATAACTTGCACTTACAGAATTCCGCCTGGCGAGCTTTTCGCAAAAATGACTCTGGGTCTGATTCAGCTAGAAAAGAGCCTCAGGCCGTTGATTGGCCGGCGCGGGGAGCCGCGAGTCACACCTGATCTCCCAAGCTGGGCTCTTGACCTTGCCTACTACGACTATGGTATCGGGAGACGTCCATGGAAATGGTGGAACCACAGCCACCGGTATGACCGTTTCGCAGCAAGTGGCAAGCTCAAGCCAGACTTCAACGGCCGATTTTCGACAGGTGTATTTGTAGACAGCATACTGGAGGTCGGTGACGTGCTCGGAAAAGAGAGCTGGGGTAATCTCACAGATGAGATGCTCATTCTCACGGTCAAAAGCTGGAGGGTACTTCTAGACCGATATGTCGCCTCGCAACAGGGCGATAGTCGTGATGTATATGCTGCAAGCGGGTCCATTGACGACGCCTTCTGGAGAACAACGCTGGGGAACTTGATCATCGCAGAGTTTCCTGTCTCATGGGCTTCGGAAAGCGACCGATCTGCTTACGACGCGTTTCTGCAGCACAGCACCAAAACCCATATCTACCAGTCTCTACGGGATATGGTGGTCAACCAGGCGTTTTTCATCACAGCATCCGGGTATATCGGAATAGGACCGCCCAATATTCAGATTGGGGATGAGATTTGGGTCTTGCCTGGTGGGGATGTTCCGTTTGTCTTGAGACGCCATATAGGAAGGAATAGTTCGATTTCATTTGAACTCGATCATCGGTCTCTTATCGGTGATGCTTATGTTCATGGGATAATGCAAGGAGAGGTTATTGAGGGTTCGCATCAAATGGTAACAATACAATTAAAGTAATCAATATTTGGATGAGATTTAATTATACTTTATTGAAATTATATACAGTTATTTTATCCCCGGAAAGCGAACTTTACGAGACAAACTTTAGTTATCTATTAAGAACCACTAAATAAGTTAAATGCAGATAATTATAAGCCACCAGCTAATTAATATAAGTCGATTCATATCTGTATTATACTTATAAGCGGCACATCAAACGTATATGAAGGTCTCAGTGAGTGCACCACTTGCTGAAGAGCTGCCATATGGAAGAACAAGGTGTTGTTGTGTAGATATCGAATGACCAACACCCCATTTCCAGTCAACGGAACCACCGTCTCCATTTTAGCCTCGGCTGTTCCGCCACCCACCTCCGCTTCAAACGGCAGGTCCATCGCACGGAACTAAGCAACGCTTTGACAACTAGACGGACCTTGATCGAATTTCGATCCTTTGAATGAGGATTTTCGTGTACCCGATCTATCTAGGAGACGACGGCGGTTCCTTCAACGATTTCGTCCCGGTCTGTGGCTTTACCCCAGCTTCTTTGCTCATCCCAAGTGCGGAGAAAAATCTGGGGAAACATGCAGCGGAATTACTGCCGACTTCAGACCAGGATATCATGATGGACTATTTAAAGAAGAGTGGATAATGGCTCAAATTTCTTTTCTATCAGAAGATCACAACTTCAACTCCTCTTCTGCTTTATGCACTTCACCATGGCGAATCTCAAATCCCTCATTTTCCTAACTGCCGTTTCGGCTGTCCATGCCACTATTAGTCCTGGTAGTCTCGTCACCATCTCTACAGTTGTTGATTCAACCAGCGGAGCTGCTTGGTGGGATCCTTTGGATGAGTTTGGTGGCTATGGCTGGTTTGCCTATCTTCGAAACCCTCCTGGTGGCAGTGTCTCTTCTAATAATGTCATGGTTGCACGACGATCTACCTCTGATGGTAGCATCTCTCGCGACTGTGTCAGAGGTTCGGATGGAGATTGTGCTGTCTTTGCAGATGACCTTGGACATAACGCTCCCAGCATCAGCGTTGATGGCGATGGCTATGTCCACGTGTTCACGAGCATGCACAACGAGCCTTGGAAGTACTTCCGCTCGCCTGAGCCGTATAGCAGCACGCTCATCAATGCCAGCGCCGACATGCCCGACCAGAGCGTCCTGATCACCTACCCCGTCATCAAGCGTGATGCCAACGGAAATCTCTGGTTGATCGTTCGCGGACAGGCATCAGGTGATGGCTCTGCGAGAGGAGGTTACTTCTACAAGTACTCCGTTGACAACAAAAAGTGGACTCGCGTTAGCCTCTGGGCATACAACAAGGGCTACTCTGTATATCCTGACGACATTGGCTTTTCTTCCAATGGAGATGTCCATATCCAGTGGGAATGGAGCAAGTATCCTGCGTCTGCTGTACGCCATCAAGGAAGCTATGTCCGCTATCGGCCATCTACCAACTCATTCACCTCAGCCTCTGGTGCTACCGTCTCAACACCCATCACTCAAAACACTGCCGACATTGTCTACCAGCCTTTGACTTCTGGCGAAACATACAGCGGTGACATCAACGCTTCTCCAGGGCCAGCCTTTCAAAGCGCAAAGATGGCACTGTACGAGCGCCCTGCTGGAACAGTCCACATTCAAAGCGCCTACCGCTTCAAGACTTCCAACAGTGGAACTTGGCAAGTCCGCCGCGCAACAGCAACATACGGTACTCAGAACCCTTGGACACGTGAGATTCTCTTTAGCGATAGTGAGACCAGTGCTGGTATTGGCATCACGCACGATGGTACTACCGCTCGCATTTACTACTGTCGCTCATCCGCTAGTGCATTTGTGCTTGAGAATGTTGGGGGAGCTGGTTGGACTAATACTGCCATTGAGCCTGCTATTGGTAAGAAGGTGCAGCGTCTTCAGGCTTTGATGAGGAGTGATGGTACGGATGTTTTGTATTTGGGTTCCCCGACAAATGTTAACTCGACGACTGGAAGTTTGTATCTTTTGACTGTTGGAGGACGAAATTAGTAGCATGCTGGCTGTCTGGCCCATAACATTCAGATATTGTTTGCATCGAATGGTTGAAGTTGGACTCGATTCTTGTTTCAGAGTAGTCAATATTGTTCATATTTCGATGGTATGTCAATTCAATCTTACATGTTCGTCCTCCTATTACTGCCCAGCCTGGTATCCGTAATCTCCATCTTCTGGATACCCCAGTGGCATCTCTGGAGTGATATTATTCAAGTCTCCGTGGAAGTTCAGAATGCTATTTGTGAAAGATTCATCCGCCCTTCCCATGGCGTTGAATTGTGATGTTCCTATGTCATCTGCGCCTAGCATTGGCGCTGAGAAATACGTCCAAAGGTTGAGTTCATCTGGTGCGATCGCTACATCCGAGAGATCCAAGAGCGGCCATATATCCTCCGTCATCATTGATGATACGTTGCTCTGGCCTTGTACGCCTCCAAAGAACTCTTGTTGTTGAATGTTGGCCGATGACTCAAGAGCTACCCAATTCTCACCAAAAGACTGCGACGCGTGCTCACTAGCACTAGCAGTTGGTCTCTGTTGGCTTTCGATGTTTATGGTAGATTCATAGGCCTGAATGATGGCTCCTCTACTTGTTCCTGCATTCGTATCGAGAGGACTAGAGTCTTGCATGGTTGTATCACCTCCAACATGAGCTGAGTTCCGTTGTAACATGCTATCGGAATCTTGTCTTCGGAGCTGCTGAATGATAGAACGTCTTCGATCTCGCCGAGCTTCCCCCGAGTCGTGGTGGATTGGTAGTCTGTGGCCTCCTCCTGCTGATCGCATCATGTCTTTCTCGACAAGATCGATAGTGGCGTCAGCCAATTTGGATAGTGCCTCCCGTGCTCGGGCAATTCTCTCCCATCGAGCCCCAAGCTTTTCCAGTATAGTCTTCCACTGGAACAGGCAACTCTTGAACGATATCCAGTCTTCTTTGGCCTTCGTCCTCGCTTCAGTATTCTTCCAGACGATGAACACGAGGGTTACTCCGCTCATGAACTGAAAGTGGAGGTCTATCCAGGTAAAGTCCATTAGACCCTCGCTAATGCGAAGGAATGACAGTTGTATGAGATCCTTTGCAGCTTCGTAGCATGACAGCGTTTCAGACGCACTCAAGCTAGGGCGTAATGTTGATGGTCTGTAGAGGATGAGCAGTGCTGTTCTATACCAATAACCCCACCAATTGATGTTGTGCCCATCTGAGTCAGTCAGAGTCAACGTCACAGAGTTCCATGCTTTCAAACGTCTTGCCATCTGGGTCGCCCACTCTCCTAGATCTGTAGCCACTCCTTCCATAGCGGCGTCCTTCCGTACAGCGTGGAGCTTGTGCACGATCTCACTTTCGAGTCGCTGCAACTCAAGCCAGTGCAGTATCTGCGATCTTTTACTGGGCATTAACGAGTGCTTCGGTAGATTAATATCCACTGTAAAATCATCAAAAGTAAAGGGCCGACCGAGGAGAATATTCAGTGTTCTGTCGAAGCTGTAGGTAACCCAGAAGAGCCGTCGCTTCGTGTCGGCCTCAGAGACCTTATCAGTCTCAACCTCTGCACTTGATGAATAGATGGCTATGGTGGTCTCTGAGTGATACCCAAGGTCAATGCACATTCTCATACAGAGACCTGATATATACCAGACCGGTGCAGATGACGAGTCTAAAATGGACAGTAGTAACAGTAGAAGAAGACACTGTACAGACTGCACATTCTTTGTCTGCATGATCAGGCCGATATCAGACATCGCATTAGCAGTGAAACCTTTAGATAGCGCCGTACTCTCGTTGTGATCTCCGGACATGAACATCAGAGAGATGGCAAGTACCATGTTTAGCATAAATCGGGTCCAAACGTCGCCAGATTTAGTGTGATCATTCTGTTGATCATAAAACTCTGTTACGGCTTTGGAGAACTCTTGCTGATCTAGAATTGGATATTGGACTTGATATTGGCTGAAGAAAGTGTCGATGAGGCTATTGGCTGTCTCGCGCGATGGAAGTGCAATTCTTGTATTGCTACCGACTGGATCTTTTGGTCCAACTCGAACTTCCGTTGCCTCAGATGGCGACTCAAAATTTGGGTAGTTCTGTTGAGCTGACTCGAGCACTGAACGAACCAAGTACATTCCTAGAGACCTGTCAGTATAATTCACTGTTAATGAGTAGGGGTAGTACCGCTCGACGCTCCGATATAATGAGCATATCCCTCGTCTCCACTCCGAATCAAGTCCTGGGCAGGCTCATCGTTGGAGCGCGACGTTGAAGTATGTGGCGATACCTCAATTGTGGCATCATCAAGCTCTTGGAGCTGGACTTCCAAGCGCATGAGTTGAGCCTCAAGGTCATGAATGTAACTGCGTGGATGAACATCGCCAGACCGGCCATCTGTATAGTCGCATATCGATCCTGCATTTTGGCATGGTTGACATGTAGGAATCTCTGTTTCACATGAGTCAAATCGGAATGACAAGCGAAACAAATTGCAGAGGTAGCTTACGTGTATCACAACGTGCTTTGCGTTTGCGACAACGGTTGCACGCGTTTATCGTCTAAGCCAGTGTAAGCGAGACAATTGTATATGGACACCCACGGAAGACTTACGAAATACGGCGGTTCCATGCTCCGCCAAAGGTTCCATCATCCTACATAGAAGTCGTGTCTGAACGCGACAAGTTCCCTGCCATGTCTGGGTCACAATCGGAGTCGGAGCCGATCACTTCAGGTAAAAGTGCGGAGTAAAGTTGGCATGGAATTTATTCCGCCCCCTACCTACGAACTAACGAGGCAGCTCATCCCTTCCCCACAAAACTCCTCATGGACGTCCATCATACATACATACCCTGGAGTGATTTATTTTTAACATAGTAGGCTCTTTAAAGAACGATGCAGACCACTGAGCTTGACTAGGTTTAATTGCATAGAAATTAATATGTGAAGTGAAATGCGGAGTCAGGGACAATAGGCACAAGTGATTATGATAAACTACTTAGTTGCATTTCAAGCTTACCCATTAGAAGAACTATTCATCCTTTTTACAAAAGTTTGTTCATGGCCTTAAGATCTTGAGTTGCCCTACATGCAGCTAATCTCCAGCAAAAGCTTTTAACTATTCCAATTTACGACAGTAACAACGAAAAGAAGATAATGGTTACAGGTAACGTATGACAAATGTACGGGGAGCCCAAGGACGTATTGTTTTTTCAAACCCCATAACGAACGAACGTAGAACCAGTGTCGGGAGACCGCGTGGTTTCATAAACGCTAGGAATAGTTCAATTATGTAGACTGAATTCACGCTAGAGTTTTCTTGTTATAGTATAAAATGTTGTCTTATCGGTAACTAAAAGCTAGATAGCTAAGGAAATACATACTGGTCCGCTATTTCGTATGGGGAAAACCTTCGGGCAAAAACCCCTTTGTCATATGCCAAAACCTTGCCATCGATAACCCCCCAAGTAAACTCTATCTATTCATCGTCGGTCTCGATCAAAGGATAAGCTCCTTTCTCAACCATGCCATCTAGTTGCAATCCTTTTCGCAAGATCCGCCTTTTGCACAGCAGTCACAATAATCCAAATCATCTCCTTGAGAACAGAAAGCAAGGCATGCCCAGCAAGCCCCAGAGAGCTTACTCTGACCCAATTGTTTGAGCTGCCCGACTGTCTTCCTTGCGACAAGGTGGTTTCCCGTGTTACCGCTATCCGCGACTGGGGACGCTGCGGCGGCGGCGACAAGGCCAGCGATAGTAAAGATCATAGAGACTAGGAAGGGATTAGTATAAGAATCTTCTTTCTTGAGTTGAAGGTATTACGAACACTTCATTGTTGAGATTGGTGTAGAGTAGTAAAATGTTGTAGCTTTTGTAGTAAGAGTTGAGGTGTTGGTTGTTTGTGATGAAGGAAGGTCTGATTCTTGGAGCAGAATCAGTCATGCTTATATATTCCTTCGCTACACTACGGTTACTTTACACATGGAATAATCAAGGGAAATGTCGGCAGTTGACTTCACCCCCCCATACCGAGGTAGATCACTAGTTTTCCAGGATTCCAGATAGTTAAGCACACGTTCTATCCGAGTATGAAAGACATATATGCCTGGAACTTTGTCCAGACCGTTATCCGAGTTCACGAACCCACACCGCCTGATTGTAGCATGCATCGAACGGAAGTCGGTTTACCCACGTAGAACAACTTCTTCCGAGGCCTCGGATAGAATAATAAACCTTCATTTATCAGCAAGCCATTGTAAAGTCAGAGTTCGTGGAACTTCCGAATTTCTCTCCACTTCCTCTCTTTGATATATCGTAAATCGCATGAAAAGTAGTCTTGACAGGTCAAATGAGAGTTGAATCAAGATATCGTACGCATTCACACCGCTTAGTGTCGGGTACCTACGTTCCGCGCACACCCCCTTTCCGCGCACATCCCTACGACTGTAATTTCCTAACCCCATTTTTATAACTATCATCTAAATGCTATTAAATAATATTAGAAAAAATCCAAATTTTTACTATAATGTGACGGTTGGTTCCCAACTGTGGATAAACTAAGCCGCGCTAGGTTTATTGTTAGCAGATGTCGTAGGGCGTGATGCTGAGCGATGTGAAGTGTTACGTCTCTTAATGGTAGATTCAATGCGTNNNNGAAGTTTTATTGATAGCTGGTGAGCTAGACGTTCTATCTACTATATAAAGGAGTATATATATATATAGGTGGCTCACGGTGCGTGAGCCTGACTTACAGTGAGTCGTAAGTTCCTTTCGTGAGCTGCATATAAGGCTCACGGTAAGTTCTTGGTTTAAGCGTGAGTCTTCATGTAATTGGTCAAAACTTTTATGGGGCACACGTGATGTAAGCGCTTCTCCCGTTAGGTCGTAACATATAAGTACTCCTAAAGATGCTTAATAGCGTAATCTAAATGAAATTTGAGAAAGACTGTAAAATGGTAACTCTTTATGCAATTGCATAAAACTTTATAGGAAAAATGAGTCTATACTCTATAGTCAATTAAAAGGCACCTAGATATTATAAAAAGGGTAGGAAAGTTATTAATGTTGAACTAAAATGGTAGTAAATTGACTATATTGCTTTTTCTGTTTTAATTCTCTGGTATTTTTAGAAATGCACTGCCTTTTCCTATTTGAGTTGTAGCCAGTTAGGTGATATAGTCATTTTGGGAAACGAGGTGCCTTTAGTTAAAACGTACTGTATATATTGCAGCTGCGGTTTAATATACCCCCCTAGAGTGGAAAGATTCTAACACTCTAACTTTTCTACTCTTTCCAATTGAAATATGTATATTGCATTATATATATCCTTTTGCAGTTATAGTTAATTGAATGAGCCTCTTGAGTTTATTGTCTCTTGCTCTTATTGTTAGTGAGTGTTAGATAGAGAATTTGCATTGTAATAAGTGATTTACAATGGGCGCTGTGCGCCACTGCTCGGCGGCTGTGATTCACAATAGGCATTTGAGCTATTATTTAGCTTAATTGTTGCCTGCAGCTCGTAGGTATAAAACCCCTCTCGCCTCGAGCTTTTCCTCTTCTTCCCTTTCTTCTTTAGTATCTTTAATATCTTCCGGTATGTGGCCTCTATTGCGCTGCCTTGTTGCTTGTCTCTGAGCTTGGTTTGCGGCATTCGAGCTGCCTTGCTGACCTTTGTGCAGTGCTATTTACTTTATATATCTCTATTGGATTTTCCTGCTGCCTTTTGCTATGTTATATGTTATTCTCTTATTTTGCAGCTCTAACTTTAGTCTTGAGGCTTGCTGACTTTTGGTGATAGTATTGCGTCTGGTTTACCTGTTCCCCCTGGTCTACTGTTAACTCCCCCTCCCTAAGACGTTAAGTGAGTTATTGAGTTGTAGATAATAGAAACGAAGTGCTAATTAGACTTTAGCTTAGATGATACTCCTCTTCTCCTGTCTGCTGCCGCTAAGCGTCGCGCTAAGCGCAAGCGATAACTTGCTGCTGTAGAAGCTACTGCCAATAAGGTATATATAATTTGTCTTTAGGTTTTACAACTTATTTTAATATTTTAAGTAGTAAATTCTCTAAGTGTATGCCCCCTTACCTACCCTATCTAAATAGCGCTACCTCTAGTAAGAGTAACGGTAAGTGCTAGGTCTATAGTAATGCAGCCTGTTATAAGCAGTATAGTACTGGTAGCTCCTGCTAAGTAATATAAGGAGATTTAAATTTGTATTATAAGTTTTATTTTACTAATTTAAGCTATTAGTCCCCCTACTGCCCTACCTATTGCTCTTTTCTTCCTAGACTACTACCGTAATAACCCTAATGCTAATGGTAAGGATAAGGTAAGGATTTTGCACTACGTTTTAACCTTTTGAGCTTTACTGATTGCTTTTATAGGAGAAAGAGAAGTACCATATTGCAGTAAAGGTTATACTGAGGGGTATTTAGAATAGAGATTTCCCTTCTGTAGGTAACCTTCATTTAGAATAGGTAAGGTGCATTTTATTGTTTTAATGTTAGCATTTAGGCGCTAGGTACCGTTTTATTTCTACCTATAGGCATTTATATAAATTAAACTCTTTATCGCCAGGCATAACTTATCTCTATCCTTTATCGTAACTTTTAGTGATTTCAAGCTTAAGACTTATAGATGCTACTTATTTTCCTCTAAGGCAACTTATTTCCTAAAATTGTAGTGCGTTTTCTAGAATTGCAATGCGTTTTCTAAAATAGCAGTGCATTTTCTTAAAGGTATAATTCTTCTAGGATTTCATCAATTAATCTCTTAGTGAGATTCTTATTACGTTATTTAGCGATGTGATATTTAATATCTACTAACCTAAATTGACTATAACTCTCTCTTTATCTTTGGCCCTATAGTGCTTTAGTTAAGCCATCTGCAATTAGATTTACGCTTTTCTTATATGCTAGAGAGATTGTCTTATCTTGGATGTATTGGCGTAGCTAATGGTTATATATATCTATATATTGGAGTTTGGTCTTTAACTTCTGCTAGGGATTCTTAAGTAGCCCGATGGTCTGTTAATTGTTATATAGGAGGTATAGAGTTATGTTTTGCAGCTCGATATGCAGGCTTTGGAGTAGTCTTTACTGAAATAGACCTTCCTTTACTGCTTGCGAGAGTGCAAGTAACTCTGCCTCTATAGTTAAGGTTATTATAGTATCTTGCTTATTTACTCACCATCTAATCAGGCTTTTAAAGAGCTTTATTGCGAAACCCTATAAGCTTTTCCGATTAATAGTATTATCTGCAAAAGATGCATTACTATAAACCTCAAACCCTTTTCTATTTCCAAGCTACAGACTGTAGAAATGCATTGCAAAAAGGTAATTAAGTACGCAATTAATAGCTTTAATGTACTCTTTACTGGGATTATTTATAAAGCGTGCTAGTCGTAATACTGCGAAAGCGATATCTGGTCTGCTTATCACGCCTGCATATAGGAGAGATCTAATCGCTCTCTTGTACCAATTTGCCGTATGCTTGTCTGCTGTCCCTTTATTTGGTAGGAGCTCCTCTTTTGACATTAGAGATGCGTTTACCGATTCTGAGGTATAAAGCTTACATATCTTCTCTAGATATATAACTTAAGTAATCTAGATGCATTTCGCGCTGCAATCTCGGATAATCTCTATTCCAAAGAACCATTATAGCTCGTTTCTACCTATCAACTTGTATTTTACTTATAGGGATTTTATAAGTTAAGATGTAGCTTCCTTATTATCTCTCTTAAACGCAAAAACTATATTATCTATATAGAAGAACATAAGAATTCCTTCCTTCTAATAACAATAAGGTTCATTTAGGATTAGTTTCTAACCTAGGCTTTAGAGAGTATTTTTAAGCTCTATTTACTATAAAAGAGGCGCGATTCGTAGGCCATAAAGTGCTTTATAGAGAAATAACACTTAACCCTCCTTATAACTATTTCTAAACCCTAGAGGTAGTCTTATAAATACATTATCTTATAATTTTGTATTTATAAATGCATTTATAGTATTATACTAAAGTAGCTTAAGATTATACTTTACTACAATTGCTAATAATGTTTAGAAAGACTTCCTTATAAGGGTTGCAGTATAGGTCTTATCTATACTTAACTTTTATTATTAGTCTCCTCATATAATAAGTCTCGCTTTATACTTTCGTAAGTAGCTATACTTATTAAACTTATATATAAAAACCTACATATAGTCTAGTATTTATAAGTTGTAAATCCTTAGATCGCACCTCGCAATCTCTATCTAGGATCCTATCTGCTTATAGCTCTCTAAGTGATCTCTCTATACTTATTTAAACTCTTCTTTAAATCTATATCCTCTTAGACTACCATAAGAGCCTGGGGCTAAAGGTAGATTCCTCTAATAGTACTTTTATCTATTAGGAATGAGGTTTATTTAAGTCTTTTGCATCTTATACTTAGGCTTAAGCTTTCTGTAGATGTATCTGCTCTTTATTGCCTTAGAGATTAGCTTATCCTCCTTCTTTACTATAGGTACTGCTATTATTCTAGCATTAAATGCTTAGTTTAGGATAAGTAGATCTTCTCTTAATCTCTTTACTTCATCCTAATCTTGGCTTATTTGTACTCCGATTTAAGTAAGGAAGCTTAAGAATAGGCTCTCTAGTGGCATTAGGAGTAGCTTAAATCGAGCTTAAGTGTATTTTATATTATTAGCATCTTAATCTTCTTATAACTCTACTTCTTTAGTTAGTAGGTCTTTAATTAGACTTTCGAGATTTATTTCTAGTATTTCCTACTCATTAGGCCCTTAGACTAGGTCTATTACCTAATCGAGCTGCTTAGAGCTTAGAAGAGCTTGCATTCTTATTTAGATCTCTTCTAAGGTCTGTTCTCTAATGCTTTCTTTAATCTATTTCTTATCAGCACTAAAGAACTCTTCTTCATTAAATATAATATCTCAAGTAATATATATCTTATTAGTTACTAGATTCTACACTTAGAAGATATTCTGTAAATTGTATCTAACTAGGAAGCCTATCTATGCCTTTAGACTTATCTTTAACTAGAGGCATTTGTCTTTTTGCTATACCGAGTCGGTTAGTGCAAATGCTTTACATCTAATCATTCTTATGTAATTGATTCGAGGCTAATTGTCCTCTTTTGTACTTTAAATAACTAAAAAGAAGCTCTTATAGGGCGTTTTCCATTTTAGAGCCTGTTTTAAGGTACGATTGAGGAGATAGACTGCTATTCTAACCATTTCTAGCCACAGGCCTATAGGAAGGTTACTATTAATAATTAGCAATCTCACTTTCTCTTTTACTACCCCCCTAGAACGCTCTCTAGAGCCGTTCTGCTGTTGAGTGCGTAGTGCACTTTCGTCTACCTAAATTCCTCTTTCTGTAAGCCATCTGCAGGTCAAACTGCCCTTTTGCAGCTCGTTATCTATTTCTATAATTTAGAGCTTAATATTATATATCGTTTTAAGCATTTGCGTGAAATATTTAAGTATAACTAAGAGATTCTTATTATAGCAGTTTATAAAGTAGTAGTCCCAGTAGAGGCTTAATTCTCAATCGGTAATAATTGCATATAATATATAATTATTTATACCAATTAAGTAGTTATAAAAGTCAATTGAGACTCTCTCTCTAGGCTTTAAGGCTCGTTTCTACGGTTTGCAGTACTCTTAGCGTTTCATCTTGCCTAAGCCACATACATTGCATTTAACTGTAACTAGTCCCTTAATCTTAGCTCTAAAAGTATAATTCATTAGATGCTTAAGACTCCTCGGTCCTAAGTAACCCAATTGGCAATACCAAATCATTGCTTGTGCCCTATTGGGTTTTCTAGTAGTCTATAAGTTGTATTGTAGGTGCCTTATGGCAAATGCAGCTTGTTTTACCGTTTTAGGGATATATTCTAGTACATACTAATTAAACTCTATTATTAATTTGCATAGAGCTTAACTGTTAATATATTAGATAATATCCTTATTATTTCTTTGATCCTATTAGTACCTAATTTAATGAAATTTTCATAGGGATATTAGATTTATTCCTATTTGTAGGCAGTATGTAATGCAGTTTAGAATGAAGATTTGCAGCTTATCCTATAGGTTTCGCACTTCAATTTATACTTCTCTATATCTAAGGATTGGTAGCTATCTTAAGCCGGCATATATTCCTTCTCTATATTACGTACTCTTTAATACCTTAAATCGCTTAGTATTATTAAAGATATATATAGTTATACTAAAGTTAAGGATTAACGAATTATATAATAGGTATTTACCGCTTAATATTAGAAAGGTAGCTACTTCCTTTAAGATTAATAGCTGTAAATTAAATAGTTAATTTAACTTCTCTTTTAAGCTTTTAGCTTTACTTTAAAGCTTCTTATAGAGTTCTTAAACTTCCTTACTCTATTTAAGCTGCTACTCCTAAAGGTCTAGTTGCCTTTAAGATAGTTAGTATTTCTTAGGCGCCTTATCTAGGAAGGCCACCTAGCATAATAAGGAATTTAGATATTTATAGTTCTTCTTGCATAATATATACTGTTCTGGCGTCTTAAGAGACTAGCGAGGACGTTTTGCTAATCTTTCTCTTGACTTGCTAGTTGTTGATTGACTTTACTTCCTTTCTTTTGAAGATAAGGCTGGAAATGTTAGTCTAAAGCTCCCTTTTGCCATACGATTAGCCGTTAGCCTATTGCCTTTTCTCTTTCTATCTTGAACTTCTTATCTAAATTAAGTAGAAAAGGTAAGTAGAAGGTAAGTTCCCCTTTTAATTACTTCCTTATTTTAGCCTTACTCAATCTAAAGGAAGATCTTAAAGTAATAACTTAAAGCTTACTATAGATCATCAAACTAGGTATTTAGATGTTACGCTTTAGCTACTCCTTAAAGCTTTGCAATTCTTATTGCCTTTTCCTACGAGGTAATCTAGTCTTCCTAGTTAGATCTATTATTTAAGGCTGCCTTTAGCACTTCGAAATAGCGTTTTTAAGCTTGTTTCCTTCTTAGCGCATTATCAATACTACATACAGCTTTAAGGTTAAGAAAGAACTATATAATATTATCGTACTGCTTAGAATCGTTTATAGCTAGTAAATACGTCTTAACGTAATGCAGGCTAATCTTTTTAATCATCCAATTAAGTACGTTGCGAATGCCATCCGCTTGTTTATTATATCGGTTGAGATTACTTTTATAGATCGTCATTAAGGCCTTATATGCCTCTTGGTCTTCGCTAAGCAGTTCGGTATATAATATTGCGGGGCGTTCGGACCGACCGAGGGTTGAAGTGCGTAAACCCCGCTCGTTTGCCTCTTTCGCAAGGTAATTACTAAATTCAAGCCTTCTAGGCTCCTAAATGCAGAGGGTTGCGAATTGACTGAGATTATTAAGTCGACTAAGCTTATATGTCGTTTCTATAGCTATTTTCATAATATAGGACTATTCGAAGGAGTCCTAGTTGCTTAGACCGTTTAGGAGGTAGATCTTAGCGTTTGCAGTTAAAGATATCATTCTTACGTATTAGGTATCGAAATTGAGGTTTATTTTATCGATTTGCAGTTTGCAATAGTAGTTATAGCTACCTTAAAGAAGTATAGCTCTAAGACTCTTAATTATTAAACCAAATAGGTAGTAAATTGACTATATTGCTTAATCTGTTTGAATTCTCTAGTATTTTTAGAAATATACTGCCTTTTCCTATTTGAGTTATAGCCAGTTAGGTGATATAGTCATTTTGGGAAACGAGGTGCCTTTGGTCAAAACGCACTGCACATATCGCAGCTGCGGTTTAACAATTAATTACTAATGTTATGACCATATAGGTAAAAGCGCTTACATTACATATGCCCTACTTAAATTTCACTAATTACATAAGGACTTATACTTAACCTATAAT
>PVPY01002197.1:2531-12987 GCA_002982035.1 Fusarium algeriense | reverse complement strand
GCAGCGGCAATGCGCTGTCCCAAGGTCTTAACGGCGCTTGATTGAGCACCAACACTCAATCTGCTGAGAAACGAAGTCTTGGTCTGGTATTGGTGATCATTGGCAGTAATGCTGCTGGTGGGTTGGCGGGGAAGCAGCTTTTGCGAGAGAGCGATGCACCAAACTATATGTGAGGATTCTATTGTTTTGTTCTATACTGTGGCTTTGCCGATCAAATGGAGTGGACGTTGACGAGCAGCTTGGTAGGAAACACGGCTTCCAACTTTAGATACCTCGCTAGGAAGATGATAGTGTTGCTGAGATTATTGCCGTAATCGAGGCTTTACAACAGTGTATCTAGGCAACTGACAGTTAAGAAACCTAACCTTATCAGCGAAAAGAACCTCATTCAAAAAAAACCCGAAATTACCAGTCTGTCGTAAAGAAAGTACTACACTAGTATAAACATATAAGGTTGAGGGAGAAGCTTCAAGCCCCAACACAAAGGTAAAGAGCACATGATCGCACATGAGGGGCAATACACTTCATTGCTCTCACTGCTGGATCAGCTGATATATCATGATGAAAAGTTAATTTACCTCATGGCCGAGAAACTGCTCTCCAATGCGGTATAAAGATGTCAAGTAATAACGCTGTTGACGGATATTCAGTTAAGAGATAATAGTGTTTCCGGGAGTCTTATTTCCTTTCAGCCTAATTGAACCTTCTAAACAGTGTAAATCTTGGCAATTAACTATTAAGATCTGACACTGTTAACAAAAAATGGCTTTCTTTTGGAACCAAGGATTCCGAGACTTCAGTGGGGACGAACTCAACAGCGGCCTGATAGGTTCACCGTTCCTAACCGCAAATGGCCGCATCAAGCCTCACGCGCCAATAGAACGCCCTCCTGCTTACTCCCCAAGTCCAAATGCCGGTCGATCCAGATTTCGATTCAAACTACCCTGCCTGCCTATCAAGCTGAGGAGCATCACACACCGAGCTCATACCCCCGCCCGCCCACCATGGACTCACCTGAAAAGAACCCAGCTCTCAGCGAGCAAGAACGAAAGTCAGTACTCTAATCCCCCGCTCTTCACACTCCATCTAACACTCAAAAGAAAACTGCGCAATCGGCTTTCTCAGCGTGCGTTTCGTCGTAGACAAGCAGAATGTATTCGGGAGTTGAGAAACCGCGTTAATGCGGATCAGAGATCTGATAGTGAGCGTGTAGAGGCGCTTCAGAAGGAGAATCGAATGTTGAGACAGCAGTTGATTGATGTTCAGACTAAAATGTCGCGGATGATGGCGTCGTTTCAGTTGTTGAGTGATTCGGTGGCTAAGACGCTTGATGATACGGCGAGTGGTAGTGAGAGAGATGATGAGCAGGAGGGAAATGAGCAGTTGGATGGAAAGGCACAGAAGTATGATGAGCAGCTTGTTTCTGAGTCGTCTCTGCAATCATTGGATATGGACTCTTTTGATCCGTCTATTCTGGACTTTGATGCTGCATTTTCAACATCAAGCGTTAGTGGTAAGTATCCCCATCTCTGTATACAAAGTCAAGTTAACATTTGGATGCAGCACCGACGACAAATGATGGCCTGTCAGCAGATAACGGCCTCTCATCAGAGCTCATCAATGTCGCCGGCACAAGCCCATTCTATTCTCAAATCCCAAATATTTGGACCCACGAATATCAAATGGGAATGCAGCCCTATCTGACAGCCATCAACGCAACAGCCGCGTCAAGTATGGTGTTAGGAAAAGACTACTCGTTTACCAATTCGCCATTCTCAGATCACATCCAGCTGCTTCAGAGGATGCTCAAGAATAAGCTCAACACTCTTGGATTTGTCCCAGAAGCTCATAATCCTGCTCAAAGGTACGCAGCACGTCTCTTATCACGAAAATATTCTCACATTCTTTAGTGTCTACCAACCAGTCCTCATGGTACTGTCCATGTTCAACAGCATGACGCGCCCAGACGCAATGGCCTGGTACGCCAAAACACGCTTCTATCACATCATCGAACTCACAGCCTGGCAACTCTACCCGTCATCCGCAACCTTTAACAAACTTCATCCCCGGTATCGCCCTACAAAAGCACAGTTGGAGAATCCTCACCCTAGCATCGTCGACTGGATCCCATTCTCGTCAATCCGCGATAAGCTGATACAGCTCCACTCTGCAAATCCTCACATCGACCAGATCTTCTGCGATGCTGTAACAGGCTACGTTGTCGAGGCGCTCATGTCTGATCTAGTCCTCGGTGCCCCGCAGATAACGGTCTACGTACGTGTAACTGATCTCATCAACACAATGTCATCCGAAACATCCGAGAGCGAAAACACAATCGCCATGCTCCCAGCACCAGACATTTCTACACTATTCTCATCACCGGCGTATGCTCGCGCTGCATTCAACAAATTGAACATGGATAAGGGAGCAGGATACTACAAGATTGACCCCGCATTCTTCGAAAAGTATCCTGAACTCTGGGACCAGGCTAGTGATATCACGGCTACGGGAATGCCACTGAAGCCAAAGTTTCAAAAGATTCTTACGTATCCGAAACCACTTGACTCATCGACCGTCGAGACGTATCGCAGCTTCATCGAGTTTTCTTTAGATGCTGCAAATACGATATCAATGTCCCCGTGAGCAAAGACCGGGCCGGTTCTGTTATCTTATCATCAGAAACAACCTCTCACATGATGCAATTCATTCAGAGTTCGGCACTATTAGCGCACTTCCGTTTGGTAAAGTTTCGGGAAGTGTCATGGAATGTTGAGTAACGACCCACTGTGACGGGTTGACTAACACGCCAGTTACTAACCTGCTATTTCTGTGATTCATCTGTGGATCATCGAGTGGGGATGCTACAATCTATATAGAAATGCCCCAATTAGTACACCACGATCATCACAGCCTCTACACCATCAGATCTCCCCGTCAAAATGCCGTCTCAAATACCAACTTCAGTCCCTCGCTATAGCTTCATGGATGATTATAGCGAGGGTGCACATCCCGCTCTTCTCAAAGCGTTAATCACCAGCAACACAACCCAAGAAACTGGCTACGGAGGCGATACATACTGCGATATTGCACGACAACGAATTCGTCGTCATCTTGGCCGTAATGACGTCGGCGTGTTTTTCGTACCGAGTGGAACATCCGCCAATGCTATTTCGATTGCCGCATGTCTCCGACCCCACGAAGCTGTCATCGCTGCCAGCTCAGGCCATATCGTTACGAGAGAGACAGGTGCAGTAGAAGCAAGCGGTCATAAGATTATCAATGTCACGCCACATAATGGAAAGCTTACGCCTGCGACTATCGAACGTGCTTTGGATGATAATTGGCATTTTCCTCATATGGCGAAACCTCGATTGGTGTATGTATCCAACGCGACGGAGATTGGTACTATATACTCGAGAGATGAACTCGCAGCTATCAAACAAGTCTGCGAAAAGAACGGCCTTATTCTCTTCCTCGACGGTGCTCGAATCGGTACAGCTCTCGCGTCCAAGGCGAACGATATGACATTAGCGGATATTCTCGAGCTCACAGATATCTTCTGGATCGGCGGTACGAAAAACGGCGCTCTCCTCGGCGAAGCAGTAGTCGTCAAAGACGCCCGGCTATCCTCGGAATTCGAATTCTACGTCAAACAGCACGGTTCACTCCTCGCAAAAGGTCGTGTAATCGGCGCTCAATTCGCCGAGCTTTTCGAGGGAGATCTTTACTTTGAGCTCGCGCGCAAGGCTAATCTTGCTGCTGAGACGTTATCTAGCGGTATTGCGCAGGCAGGGTTCTCAGTTTATGCTGCGACGGAGACGAATCAGGTTTTTGCGGTGTTGCCGTTAGGCTTAATTAAAGTGTTGAAGGAGAGTTTTAGTTTTTATGTTTGGGAGAAGTGTGGTGATGATGAGGCTGTTATTCGATTGCTTACTACGTGGGCGACTGAGGGGGTGCAGGTGGAGAGGTTTGTTGAGATGGTGCATGCTTGGAGGGAATAGACTGAGATTTAAAAGTTAATTTACGTGTCTAGGTTTTGGAAATAATATCATTAAATGTTTTGGATAAGAAGCTGAGTATCAAGAGATAGAAACGACTAATTGAATCCTCACATCATGTTTACCAGAATAATTTCTACTGCTATTTAATGCTTAATTCATGAACTTTTAGAGCCAGACTTGAGACTTATTCCGTTCAACCCTCTCAATAAGGAAGTTGTTCAATTATCACAGCTGGGTGACAAAAAGACTTAGGTAANNAGTCTTCTTGCTCCCCAAGGTTACGGCTCTTCTCTCAAGGATGGATCCCTTAAAATACATGCATCTACTCAAATAGCATCATCAATGGATTGTTGTCAGCCAATAGATTTGCTTTCAGTTCAAATCTGCTTCGTCACCAGTAAGCGACCAGAAGGATTCGCCCTACAAATAGTCGACCGCTTACTGCGACATGACTCTGTTCTCCCTCTACTAATCCATCAATTCAAGCATATTCGCTTCTTGATACGCTATTCTAGAGTTCATTGTATCTCCTCGTCGGTGATTGTTAGTCTCAAAGTCAACACGTGTCTTATCCATTTGGGGCGTACAGCAGTCTTTCGGTTAGAACTGCATGGTAATACATGCATAAACACAAATAAAGTTAAATGGACCAGCCTTGGTGTCTTGGTCTTGCAATGGGAATTGTGCTCACAAGTCGTGAATTTTCATGTCGGAAGATGTCTTATTAGCACAGGCGTATTACGTTACCAGAGTAGCACAATTGAAGTAAGAAATTCAGGGCAGCCTCATTTATTGCAAGGCTGGTTGGTGTCTTGTGAACCTTTGACCAGGAGCTTCCTGTTAAGATGAGAAACTCAATTGAGAACCGTCTACAGAGTACTATGACGAGATCTCGTGCTTTATCTAGTGTTACAGCTAAATATGATGTTTAGAAGGGATTAAAAGCGAGGCGCTCCATACATGTTGTCATCGGGGTCAAGGCGGCTATTCCGCACACCGTTTCACGTCAAAAAGCGCTGTCGGAATTCAGAGGTCACCAGCTGCCCCCGCCATTTCGGCCGAGCAAAAACCACCAGACAGACACCAATGGCTCTACACCATCAACTGACACATGCGCTTGCAATGGTGCCACAAACCAATCCAGCCACTATAATTTCCCGTCATCTAAACAGCCGATCTCAATCAAAGCTCAACGATAACCACCCGCAGCGCTAGGAAATGCTGTCACTGCAGATGGTGGCTTGCCTCCACAGGGTAAGAATCGTCCAAGCTCGCGACGTGGCGCTGCACCACCGTTCGTCATACCGGGGCACAAAGTAACATCGTACCGCGTCAATTAATTCCTAACCTCTGTCAATTGACGTAAAACACACACGGGTCCCGAAGTTCAAATGTCTCGGGACGTGGTTAATTCAAGGAGCTCGCTCTGTTTCAAACAGTTCCAATTTATTTATTTCCCCTCGAGATCGGCGGGGAGGGGGGGATCTGGAAATAAAAACCCCGTATTCACAACGTGCGCTATTATACGACAGTGAGTGCACGCGTGGTTGTAGCTAATCTCATAAGGGACAAGCGCCAAGGCCAGTCACTGTGGAGCTGACGTGACCCCTAAGAAGGGAACACGCAGAAGGGAGTCTCGTATTTGTTATCGGCACACATTCACAACCCTTCAGCTGAAAGATTGACAAAGGGAGTTTTTAAATCCACAAAGATATTAAATACTGCTCCATCAATTAATCCTCTTTTCTGTTTTATTTCCCCTCTTTGTCCAGTGATGCTCATCTTGTTTCCCGCTAGTATTTCCTTACCTGGTGCTACACGAGACCTCCTTGAGATTAGCGCCAGGCACAGATCATCCTTTTCAACCTTAGCCAACGCAACCCAAGACAAGCGACAAGAACAAGGGTGACCCCCCTTAGCTCTGCATTGCATTGCATGTTGTTTTAATATAGAAACAGCGACAAATTCCCACCATCTCCATTTTTAGTCTCTCTCTTTTGTCCCTTCCAACCATCTTCTTTTCCCTCTCATTCCTGAGGGTTTCATTCAATTCATTTAATTGTTTCGTTTCCCCGGTCACTCACTACGCCGGGTTAATAAAATCCATCTTATTTCCTTCCCCTGTCATCTTTTATTTTATTCTTAAAATCCGTATTAACTATAACGTCTCAATTAATTGAGAGATGTTGTCCGCTCTTTTCCTGGCCATCGCTGCCCCCGCGTTAGCACACGCCACTGCCTCCCCCGAAGAGGATGGCCTTATTCGCTTCCCTCTCAAAGTTTCCACCGGCGCACCCGTTGTAAAAGGCGTTACGAAGCGTCAAAACGAAGTCGCCCTTGAGAGTCAGCAGAACGGTTTTTTCTACAGCATTGACGTTGAGCTCGGTACACCGGGGCAAAAAGTCACCGTCAATTTGGACACGGGCTCTGCGGAGCTTTGGGTCAATCCTGTCTGCGAAAAGGCCCAACAGCCCTCGTTCTGCCAGTCATTTGGTCATTTTGGGGAGAGTAGCACTTGGGTTAACCTCAACACTACCGGCGGTGTTGTCTACGGCACTGGGTATGCTTATTGGAACTATGGTTACGATCATGTTGTCGTTGGATGTGAGACAGCATTCCTTACATGGCTGAGACACAATTGTACTGATGCATTTTAGCTGCCAATATTCGCAACCAGGTTTTCGGTGTCGCATACGATAGTTCTTTTACCGGCGTCGGTATCATGGGCGCTGCGCCTGACCTGAACGGTTGGGATGCGCCCTATCCTCTCGTGATGGACAGCATGGTCCGACAGGGTCTCATCAAGAGTCGCGCATTGAGTCTCGACATTCGAACCCTCGATAGCGATCGAGGCGCCGTTATTTTCGGTGGAATTGACACCAAGAAATACACTGGTCGTCTTGAGAAGCGTCCCATCATCCCCGCCGCATCGTCCCCCGATGGCCTCACCCGGTGAGTTCCCCGCGGTCAATTGAATTGACGCGCCCGCTAACAATCACAGCTACTGGGTTCACCTCGACGGTATCGACATCATCCAAGACGACGGTTCCAAAGACGCAATCTTTTCCCAGACAAACGGCCAACCCGTTCTTCTCGACAGCGGATACACCGTCAGCGCGCTCCCTGGTCCCATCTTCAACAAGGTCGTCGCTGCATTTCCCACCGCTAAAAAGAACCTCGGCGCTTACGTCGATGTCGATTGCTCCGTCGCCAATCTCAAGGGCACCGTCGACTTCAAGTTCGGCAACACCATCATCAAGGTCCCCTATGCCGATTTCATCTGGCACAACGACGATCGCTGCGTTCTTGGTGTTTTCCAGGACGATGAGTTTCCTGTTCTCGGCGATACTTTCCTCCGCGCTGCCTACGTCGTGTACGATTGGGATAACAGAAATGTCTGGCTCGCTAACAATGAGGATTGCGGTACTAACCTCGTCGCCATCGGTACTGGTCCCAATGCTGTGCCCGACTTGGTAGGCGAGTGCGGCTCTGACTCTACCACTACTTCTGAGGCTCCTACTTCTACCGAGACTGCTTCTGAGTCTGTTACTGAGTCTGTTTCTGCTGAGACGACCGCCGATACTACCCTTTCCTTCTCTACTACTCGTTACTCCAACTCTACCTTCACAACCACCAAGTCTGGATCCGGAAGCTCTACTGGCGGATCTGGCAACACTTATGTTCTCCCCACTACTACTGCTCCCTCTACAACCATCACTTCCACCGTCACCACCAGCAAGGTCTACACAGTTACTGCCTGCCCTCCCAGCGTCACCGACTGTCCCGTTGGCCATGTCACTACCGAGATCATCACCTCTCTCACAACATACTGCCCCGGCTCCGAGGCTACAGGCGTTGCTCCTCAACCCACCAAGGGACCCGTCAAGTCAATCCTCACATCCACCCGCGTGTACACCATCACATCGTGCTCCGGCTCTGGCTCCTGCAACAAGGGCGGCGTCACCACCGAGATTGTTCACAACACCCAGATCATCAACCCCGAGCAACCAACCGGCGTGTACACCATCCCCGAAGCTATCCAGTGCGGCGCTGGAAACTTCGGCTGCAAGGAGGCTACTACCAAGGGATACAAGACCGTTACCATCACCTCAGTCGTCAAGGCTCCCAAGCCTACTCCTGTTCCTGGCTACTGCACTACTTGCGGACCTCCCGGCGAGAATCATCACAACAACGGTACTTTCACAGGTCACTACACCAAGCCTGGCTACACCAAGCCCGGTTACGATGAGCCTACCAAGGGCCACGCTACAGAGGATTACCCCAAGCCTACCGGCAGCGCCCCCAAGCCAACAGGTAACGCTCTCGAGGAGCTCCCCACTTACAAGCCCACTCACGTCTATGCCCAACCCCCCAACACCGTCGCAACCGTTGTCAAGCCAACAGATTCACCCTACGACTCAACACCCTCTGAGCCAAGCGGCACTCCTCCCACGGTCGTTAACGGCGCGAGCGCATGGAACGTTCCAGCTCTTGCAGCTTTCATTGTCGGCGCATTTGTCGCAGCTCTGTAAAGGAATAATGGATGAGGCATTTAATACTTATTTAATAGGGTGAAGACTTTACACGTATAAATACTTTAGATATGCGTTGGTAGATATGGGATGATTTTCCTTTTTTGTATTAGCTTTTAGAAGCGTATTATTCTTGGATTGGATATTTACATCGTTTGGATGTATTTATACAACATTGACTTTTAATGGCGACCCTTGGATGAATTGGTGATGTTTCGTGGGGCTGATTGTAGCGACTTATCTTGACTCTCGTGATGCAGGTCGATGAATCCATCCAGCTGAAAGAATGCGACTCGAATGTTTCAATTACTGTACCAAAAATGCCGGCGTGCATTCATCCGATCATGACAGCAAAAATTATCAGAACCAGGATGCGCATCCTTCAATCTGCCCACCCTCAAAATTTTATTCCCTCTTCTCTTCACCCAACTCACAAAACCTTCCAAAAAATGGTCAACATCTTCATAAAATTCGGCATCACAGCCATTGCTCTCCTCGCAATCCTCTTTCAAATCTATCTCAAAGAAGCAATATGGCTTGGTTTCGGCATCGGCAGAACTCTCCAACCCCTCAGCGACTTCCCCTACCAATGCCGTAGAATCGTCCATCGTGACATGGAAGCTTGCGAGGATATGTGGCTATCCCAGTCAACGCGCCAATTATTCCTCGCCTGTTCTGACCCAATCGCTCGGAAACAGTGGCTACCAAAGTATGCTTATCACCGATAAACTTTACACTGTGTTGTTAACAAGGAGCAGTGTTGCACATCTTAATATCTCGGGTCGATCGGAGCGCGACGCTATCGTTGCATTGGATATTGATAAGCCTGTTGATAACGGCTTTGCGTTTCGCACGTTGAAAACACCGGGGTTTTCTGGGACTGCTGGTGATGGGCTTTTTAACCTTATAGGCTTCTCAGGTATTGAGAAGAATGGTGTTGTTAACCTTTTCCTCGTCAACATGCGGCCGTCGGTTGATTGTCAGGGAAAGCTTGTGGATCAATATGTTCATGGTGGAAACGTCACGATTGAACATTTTGTTACTGGTCGTGAAGCAACTAAAATGAAACATGTTCGGACTTATGCTCACCAGGGAATCGATACGCCGAACCGTGTTGCGGCTTTGGATGATAGGATGTTTTATATCAGCAATGATCATGGGCCTCACAAGTTTGGCTGGGTAAGTATCCCAATCTACCATCGTCAACTAAATGTAACGGACTTAATACTAACAAACTAGCGCCATCATATGTCAATGATTCTAGGCTACTCCGACGTAACCTTCTGCAGTACCAGAGCTTGCAACCAAGTCGCCTCCAACCTCAAATTCCCCAACGGTCTAGCCATAAAAGACAGCATGCTCTATCTTCCGGACTCCATAACAGGCTATCTATACATCTACCACATACTTCCCAACAAAAGCCTCGAAAAGATTGCTGAAATTAACCTTGGCTACGCTGTTGATAACGCATCTGTTGATGAAAACGGCGATATCTGGATCGCTGCATTTCCTATCGGTGTTGAGATTTTCAAGGCCTATGATGATCCGTATACTGTTCATCCGCCTACTACTGTGCTGAGAGTGAGGGAGAGGGAGGGGAAGTATGTCGTTGAGAAGATTATTGAAGATGGGAAGGGTGAGGTTTTGCCGGCTGCTACGACGGTTGTGCACGATGTCAAGACTGGAAGGCTTTTTTTGAGCAGTAAGTTATTTGATTGCTTATGGACATGTTGCTGATTTGTATAGGCGTTATTTCACCATTCATTGCTGTCTGTGAGCCAAAGATATAGATTTAAACGGTTGCTAGTCTTTAGACTCAGATTCGAGGTCATCTTTAGCGCCCCACAGAAATAGCAACTCAACTCAACTCAACTAAAACATCGCGTGCTGTAAAACCTCTGTAGTTGAGACCTGTGGCTGAAA
>PVPY01002192.1:0-26654 GCA_002982035.1 Fusarium algeriense | reverse complement strand
CGCCCGCATTGCCCGCCCGCTTTAGCAACAGACCCCCGAGTGATCCCGTAATACAGCTTGAAATCAAGACTTCTTGAGCGCTCTTTGCTTGCTCGCACGTGGTTTGGCCGGAGTTCTGTGATCTCTTGGCGCCTTCTCACAACCTTTCGTGGGGTTTGTTTGGGGAAAATATACACAAAATGGGTCTATATAATCCTCGATTAGAGTTGGAGGGGGAATGCTACTTACTGCACGGTTATTAATTGGTGTGCTTTGATCTCCAACAGAAAACTTTATGACTCTGATTAATTTGGCTCCTCTACGGAAATGATATGGATATCAAGTAGTTAGCAACCGCATCCACAGCCTAAAAGCCATTTACTCGTTTAGGTGCTTACTGACTTGTCACCGTTAGCACATGGGAAGTCTGTGTAACCAATGGTGACACCCAAAGCAGCTTCATGCATCCCCCCGCTAAGCATGCTTGGTCTATCTCCGGGTTTGTCCTCGCTATAGTTAATCCCTTTGCTAAGTTGTATCATAAGACCCTTGGTACATGAGATATGCAGCCGAAGGCTCCAGTGTCCGTCCCTATGGGAGAGTATACCGACGCCTTTCTTCGGGAAATCGGCCTTCAGACGTTGCACGCACGGGATATGATGATTCAGGGTATCATTCAACGGGCGCAGCTTTGTGTAGGTGCATGCAAATGCAAATGCAACTTGTCGAACGTGGGGAGCGATTGACGTTAGATCTTACGCACCCTCCGGAGCAAAACCGTACATAGATCCCTCACTCGCTCATCTAAAGTTTCAAGCAGTCGGGTGCTGCCCGCCAGCCCACCCTTCCCTCCTTTCGACTCCTTCTATCAACACCTTGGAGAAGGTACCTAATTAGTGCCTAACTGAGAGACCTGATACTACCTTTGACACCTGGGTATATGCTACTGTTAATCAGTACCTGTGGCCGGGTACCTTAGCCATTGGGGCAAGAAAGCGAAGAACAATTTGTTTCTTGATACCGTTATTCCCGACTTGAACAATCATCATATTCACGTATGTGCCACAGATCCACGAAGCTAATGTAAGTAAGACGGCCAGGTGACTAACTCTTTAAGATCTAATACTAAGCGAGCCCAACTCAGCACTGCTGAAACTCAATTGATCCATTCGGAGGCTTGATTCTTTTCAACAGGTTAAACTTGCCCAATCTTACCTCAGGAACACTCTGATTTTACTATGCAGTCTTGGTGGTGTCGTTTTCGCCGTCTTGATTGCCATTTTCCCCTATCTTCAAGGTTCATGCGTGGTCTCATTCATCCCGTGCTCATATCCACTGCCACTGCTGCTATTGAATAACATGTTCGTCTCTTCAAATTCATTCATTAGAGTTCGATCTGAATGAGTGTCCACAAGTGCACACTGCGATCCCACTTTGATCCTTTTCACACATTATCTTCACATTTTTAAATAACATAACCATACTTTTGGGACACAATCACTGGAACTGGCTGCAGCTGTGTGAAAGTGCACCCTTTGTTCTCCAGATATCCTTGCTTAGCCGCATTTTACTAGTCTTCATATATCAGAAATTTCATAGCCTCCAAAGTCTTTCAACTTCTTAAGGCAACAGCCTCTTTGGCGTACGAGGGTAATAGCTTGCCAAGTGTACGCTTGGAAGGTTCAGATACCACGCAACCACACGGTCCAAACCAATGCCACCGCCGCCATGGGGAGGAACACCAGCGCTGCGGAAGATGTCAACATACTCCTTGATGCCCTGACTCTTAGGGTCGATGCCCTTTGTGCGAATACGTGCTTCCAGAGTTTCTGGAACATGGATACGTTGGCCACCCTGTTGAATTGAGTTAGCGATGACAGGACAAAGGATACTGGAGAGGGCATCATACGGATAGAATCTCTTGGCCACGCATAAAGAAATCGAAAGCATTGGTAACTTTGGGGTTCTCGGGGTCCTCCAGAGCATAGAAAGGACGGGCTCCTTCGGGGAACTTGTCAAGGACGTAGAAGTCGGTGTTGTACTTTTCCCGGATAAGAGCACCTAGTGCCTTCTCTTGCGGTGTGCTCATGTCCTCTTCATCAGAGACATTGCGGTATTCCTCCGGACCCTCAGCTCGGAGCAGTGCTTGGCCCTCGGCAAAGGTCAGGCGAACCTCCTTACCGGGCTGTGGCAAAAGGAAGTCCTCAGAGGGGTAAACTGTTCGAACTAGAGCAATCTGCTCAGCGCATCGCTCTTGAAGTCCCCGGAAGATGTGAAGAAGAACCCCCTCGAGCATGTCCCGGACCTCGTGGTAATGATCTTCGATTTCCATCTCGAGATCAAGTCCAGTAAACTATTGATGCAGGTCAGTATTCTCTGTATAAATAATCTAATCCAGCAGGGCAAAATCGGAACTCTTACCTCTGTCATGTGTCTAGGAGTGTTTGAGTTCTCAGCTCGGAAGACAGGTCCAATGCACAAAACTCGCTTCCGACCACCGGCAATTTCATATTGCTTGTAAAATTGGGGAGATTGAGCCAAGTAAGCCTGCTTATCGAAGTAGGGCATTCCGAACACGTTGGATCCTCCTTCAGAGGCAGCTCCAATGAGGCAAGGCGCCTCAAACTGGACAAAATCGCGGGCTTCCAGATACTCAACAAATAGCTTGCGAACGGCCAGTCGTACATCAGCGATGGCTTGCTGGACAGGGGCTCGCTTATGCATGACGGGGTTGTTCAAATGAGTTGCCATGCTAGCACCGGGAACGTTCTCAAGGCTTAGGTTGTCCACACCTTCCTTGACCTCCTCAACAGGGCCACCAGCGTCTTCGTCGTCGAAGTTGGTAACTGGCCGGTTAGCAACAGCAAGGCCCATACCAAGTACTTGAGGTCCAGGGCTGATAAGGTAGCACTTGGCGATGTGCAGCTCGTAGTTGGAGACCTTCACGCTCTTGACAGGCTCTTGGGGCTTGACAACCTTAGCTTCGACGAGAATGTAGCCTTCTAGGTTCAGACTACCAATCCACTTGACCATCTGCTTAGAAACAGGCGTGCCCTCGTTACTGGCCGCAACAACACCCTGGATAGCCCAGTCGCGCTCTTCACGAAGCTCAACGAAGGCCATCTTGGCACCTTGCATACGCGCATTCTGGATCCACGCACGAAGCTTGATGGTCTTGCCGAGGTGCTCATCACTCAGATTTCGGAGCTTGACTCGCTCAGCATCGATCTTGATGAGATGCGTAGAATCTCCATAGTTGTCTTTGGCAAGGTCCTCGGTATTGCCAGAAGCGGCTTTTGCAGCAGCTTGTCTGGCCTCGTGTTCAGCAGCCCGGCGGGCTTTCTCAGCTTCCTTCTTAGCCTTGGCCTCAGCCTTCTTCAATGCCTTCTTCGAGGGGCCGGCCTCTCCGCCCTCAGCGTTCTCACCACCAGCGGCAGCAGTCTTTTCAGCTGGAGGGGGAGAAGTAGCTTGCTCAGTAGGGTTGTCAGCCATGGTGAGGTTATTCGGATATGATTTCGCAGGTGTAGATTCGTTTTCGAGCAATCACTCGTGTCGATTGACGAGGGACGATCGATACAGAGGTATATTCGGATATGGTTAGAAACGAGGAAAGTTTGCAACGCTCAGAACTAGACCGGACCAAAATCAGGTGATGGGAACGATGGTGACTGTGTCGGTGACCAAGTTGGAGAGAGTAAGGTGACGCATAAAAATATCAAGAGGGCAGCGTAACAGCGGGGTTCTTGCCCCGCCATCCTCTACGGACGGGTTCATTCTCAACTGCGGCGTCATGGTGGGGTTATCAACACTGCAGAATGCAAGACGAAATACCTTTGCCCTCTAGGGGGGAAATTACTGCGGAACCGCTTACACCAAAAATCATTAATCTGCCACCAAATCGTTTTGGCTGTTTTATTTTTCTCCCTAACCCAGGTAGGTACTCAGGTCGTAGGCAGATAATAAAGCACCTTACCTTCCTCAGGATTCTGAAGAAAAATGCTCTGCAAACGGTTGATCTTCTTTCTGACTTGTAGACACAGTCATGCCTCTCAGCACCACAAGCCCTCAACTCAAATTAGCAATTCGTATTAAGTTTATTATACAGCTCTCCAATGCTCCATCCTTTAGTCTCACGAGATCATTTCTAACAAGCATCGTGGAATTTTACGACGCCAAAGAAATGCATTCGTCAAGGAAAGCAAGTCTCTTCTTCCTGACCCTCCACGCCTCGCTGGTCTTGTTTACCCCCAAACGCCGGCACCGAAAGAAATCCTGGATGATATGATATGCAACCTATACAGATAACGTTAACACCCGTTTGAACCCCACCATACATGTGTCTATAGCTCAAACCCGGAATGACCCTTTTTCTCCGCGGCCTGGACAATAAATATATTCGTCCTTCTGTGCCTTGCTATAAGCGGAACCTGCCGCCCCAAGGACGCTAACTTGGGTGCAGAGACTCGGATTTCTCGCAAGTAAACAAGTTGATGTGTTGATCACCTCGAGCAGCGCATCCAAGAATTGGTCGATGGGGGTGAAATGCGGTGGCCGAAATCGGTGAGCTGCGATTCTGTTGTAGGAAGCTTGAATAGGGCTCAACATTCGAAAGCTCATGTCCGTCAAGATTAAAGACCTTAACTGCGTGGGCCGATGTACCCCTGTCAATCGAGTCAGTCCCGAATCCATGTGATTCATGATCCTGGCATTGAATTGATACTTACACTGCGAAGACTGGTAGGTGTTCATGAGTGCTAGCTGTCCGGAGCGTGTCTCGTGTCGTTTGGAATGAATGCAGCGGCTTGTCCATGCGAATATCCCAGATTTTGACTTTACCATTCCTGCTTGCACTCAAGAGCTCACGTTGTCCACCGCGCTGCATATGTACGCTCTTGATCCATTGTCGATCTGACTCATCCTTCCACTTACGCACCATGGACTCTTGAGGACGGTTTCTTGTGTCAAAGACTCGAACGGCACCGTCTCCGAAGCCGGCAACAAAAATGTTACCCGTCATTTGATCCGACGTTAGCGAAGTCACACAAGAGCCCGAGCGTGCTGGGATGTCCATGACACACGTCTCATACGCGGCATACCACACCCGAATTACTCGGACATCTCCAGCAACGAGGACCCGACCTGTGACTTGTTGCCAGTCGAACACCATCCCAGAGTTGACATTACTGGGTACCATGTGTGTTAAGGCACGCCAGGATGATGCGAGTTCAATGGCTCTATCCGATTCGTAGTTGCGATACACTCTGATCACACCGTCAGATGATCCTGTCAGTAGCATTGCCTGGTCGTCTTCGTTGATGAACTTCATGTCGCTAATCTTGGAGCCTTCCGGATTACCGTTACTGAAACGACTCAATCGTCCTTGCTTCTTCCAATCCCACACGTAAACAGTGTTGCCGTCATCTGCTACAGCAAGATGATCTTCAAATTGATGGAAGGTCATCTTCGCAGGTTGAGCCCCATTGTTGACGATTCCAAGCTGGTTGTTCCACTTGTGACTTCCAGCTTGTTGCTTCAATGGCTGAGTTTCTCTGAAAATGGTTTCATTCCGAGCTCTTCGCCAGAGACGCTCGTTGTATTCGGTGCTTCCCGGTTCATCTGCCTCACTCGGCTTCATCTGCGGTTCACGGAAATATTCAATTGACCATTCTAGGAATTTGCTCTTAAGAGGCAGTGCCGGAGGCTTCGACAGATCCCGTTCTTTGTAGGCGCCGGAACAAGGTTCGTGTGCAACATTGTATTGTGCCGATGATGATGGTCGATCGTTCTGTTCTGGTGGCACAGGTATTTGATTCGGCGTAAGTTTTATGGATGGTGATCGAGGCAAAGTTGGCGTAGTCGGTCTTGACTTGTCCTCACTGGTGACCAAAGACGGGAAAAGCAAGCTCGCAGTTCGACGTAGGAGTCCAGGAGAAGGTAGAGGCTGCGAGTTGGAAGTGCCAGGAGCATTATTCCGCTGGTTTGCGCTCGGAGTATGCTTATGTGCTATCCTTGCCGTGCGTTTCTGGATCTCGGCCATGACCAGCTGTGTCTGTGCTCCAAGCTTTGAGCTGAGAAGCGCGTTGTGAACAAAGTCTACAACGATAGTAGCTTCGCGTTGTACCTCAGGATGAGGATCCACACTGAGAACCAGAGCCAACTTCCATAACGCCATATATACTGTGTTGTGAGATAGACCATGAGCCATCGGTTTGATAGTACCATCCTTGTTGCGATTTTCTGGCCTTGCATAATGCAAACCCATCTTGTGTTCCTGGCCGTCATCTTGGGGAGGGAATATGAGATATTCCTTCTCCTCGACTAGTTGTTCATAAGCTGCAACTAAAAACTTGCTCTCGAAGCGAACAGCAAAATGTGATAGAAACACAACGAACTCCTTGCGGACCATTGGGCTCCCATCATTTCCCATATCAAGTATAGTCCATGCAATTGACTCTTCAATACGGGCCACTTCCTCCGTCAGATCAGGAATACCCAGGAACGTAGTCATAGCATGGACCATCGCTGCTCGCACCTCGCAACAAGGATCCCTCACGAGGTAGGCCAACTTGACGTATGCATTCTCCCTGATACCCCGCCACTTGGCCTCTGGAAGGTCTTGCCAAAGCTGACTTATACAAAGACACGCCCATTGACGCAAGAGGGGATTCTCCTCATTTTGAAGATGGGTTAAGCAGTAAGTCATGATATCTGTCTGATTACAGACCATCTGCCCGTTTTTGTAATCCTTGCAAAGCATGGCAAGAATAAAAGCACACATTGCCTTGTGTTCATCGCTGTCAACAACAGGTAATCCTTCAGAAGGTTTAAGGATCTGTGCGAAATAGCTATATCCGCTATCTTTGATGAGATCCTGCTGACAAGAAAGGTCCA
Source organism: Fusarium algeriense (assembly GCA_002982035.1). Classification (NCBI taxonomy): domain Eukaryota; kingdom Fungi; phylum Ascomycota; class Sordariomycetes; order Hypocreales; family Nectriaceae; genus Fusarium; species Fusarium algeriense. Next base: position 19,784 of record PVPY01002192.1, on the reverse strand, counting down.
CTGCAATGAGCCGAGCCCAGATAAAGACCATAACTGGCTTCAACTCGGCTGCAGCAGACTGCAAGAGTTTGAGGACATAGGGGAAAATTCCTATACTGAGAGCGAGCTGAACAGACCATGGACCCAGGTCGAGAAACCGACCAAGTAAGATAAGAGCACGAACCCTGTGCTGCTGACTGAGCAGTACTTGAAGCACAACCGGTAGCTGGTCGGGTGACTTCTGGGCCATTGCATCGCCCCTAGTAAGATAGACATCGAAAGCAGTAAGCTGTTCTGTGAAGAAAGTCGAATTTTGATATTCGTAATCAAAACCTTCGCTCTCTTTCTTTTCAAGCATAGGGAGCTGAGCCAGGGCCATGTCAACTGCTAGATCCCAAGTCTCCCACAATGGATGCTGGTGGGTGTCAGGAAGCTTAGGATAGGATTGAGGGTGGCATCCATAGACAGTCATGACACGTTGGGCAAGAAGAAAATTGCGAAACAGCGCTGCCACCATGAGATCTTGCCGAAAGAACTTTCGGAAGAGATCACGAGGTAGTGTCGTCCATGCAATACTGTCTGTAATAGCAGTGAAAATCCAGTTAAGTTCACCCAGTGGTGTTCGCCGCTCCTGGAGTCGACCGGGTAGTTTTTTGGCCCTCTCTGGGCTAATATTAGTCTTGAGAGGGTTTTGCAAAACGAAGAACCACAGAGCCATCTCAATGGGGGTCGTGAGACAAGAGGTGAAGAGATCGGCAGGCAAGAGAGGGTTTGTCGGAAGATTCTCTTTGACAGCGCAGGCGGCCAAATGTATGTAGGGCCGGAAATTAGTCTTCGTGTGGTTTGGATCGCGGTCGGCAGCCTCTTCCTCCTCTTCTTCGTGCTTCTCAACAAATCTATGATAGTTGTTGAGAATGTTGCCAGCTTCGGAGCAGTCCCAGACAAAGATAGTGGGAGCTTGGAGCCAATGCTGCAAGTCGTACAATGATACAGGGATGTATTGAGTGTAGTTCTTATTGAATACCCAAATCTCGCCTGATGCAGTTGGCTTAGGCACGCCATGCCCGTTATAATGAAGCAGAACACGTTCATCCTTGGCGTTTCTGCGTAACGAGATGCAGAACTTCTTTGTCTCTTCGACGGAAGGATCTAAATATTGCTTGTATCGCGCTCTTATCGCAAGAGTTTCGTACTGCGCCTGGAGTGACTTGCCAATATTTTCGAGGGCTTTCTGGATTGGAGGTATCGTCGGATCTGTCCAGGCCTCGAGCTTCGCGCCTGGGTTTGTCTTGAGCTGATCGGGAGGTTCGACTCCTATATTTAAACACACCGCGAGAGCTGCAGACACTGTTTTTAACCTGTCTCTCTGCCGCCAGTCTTGAAGCTCGTATTGTAGTGGCTTAGGTTTGCCTGTCGTTTCATGTCGTTTATCGGTAAAATACATATACCAATTCTGGGGGTATTGTTAGCTTAGTGAATCTGTGATAAAATTGATATCATGAATGCATGGCCTCGAAGTCAAAGTTGCGAATCTACTCCCGAGGTTAAACGCAGAAGACCTCTACCGGAGTAGTCAAGCTGACGGGGCCAAAAGCTGAGGCCTAAAGATGGCCGCTGTTCTCGATTCGACGTGCCACAGCATACTATAGCCAGGGTCTCTCTATCCTGCATTTATTGAGGAGGATACAGAGACTAGGGGATCCAAAATGACCGACCATCATATTAACATTAATGAGAGGAAGAACTCACGTTAGCCAGCTGAGATATAATGTCTTCCGATTGATAATGATCCTCAAAGCCATGTCGAGCCCCCCATTCGGGTATATCGTCCTCTGTTGGCTCATGCTCTTCCATCGGCCTGGGCGCGTAGTCGCTCTTCGACCGGAGGAGCATTGGCTTGACAGGCCGCGTTTTCTGATGATGCTCGATATCGTCTCTGGTCTCGAGCGCTATGCTTCCGTTACGCCGGTTTGGTGCGCTTAAAGGTCGTTGATCATCTTCGTCGCTCCTGACAGCATCGTTCGAGTTTGAGCGGCCGTTGACCCTGTGTCGCGCTGCCGAGGCAGCTCCGTTGGACTCGGCGGTAGGCGCAGAGGTGCCGTTGACGTCGGATCGCAGCGCCATAACGGCCGAATAACCGTGGAGTGTCGCTATCGATGCAGTGAGTGAGTTGTTGCCGCGATGCGCGGGTTGTCGTGACGAGCGCGGGTTGACAGGAGCCTAGCGTTGGCGGAGGAGCTTGCAGTGAAGCGGGTATGGCTGGCTAGAGAGATGTGGAGGAAGTGACATCTATGGTAGCGACACAGCTGTCATGTCTCTCTCTGTGTAGCTCAAGCTCGCATTGCAGAGGATAGCCGGGTTTTTGAGCCCGTTTCAGCTATTTCATCAAATGATTGCTTGATGCAATCAGGTGTCGAGTACCCAAAGCAGCTGGGAAGGCTTTTTGAAAATGGCTGAGAGGAGCAAAAAGATGAGGCCTAGAGTTCGTAGGCGGCTAACCAGGATAAAGGCAGAAATTAGAAACTCCTAGCACATCCAACGGGCTAGTCTTAGCTTCTCAATCTACATGCAAAGGAAACAAGCATACTATTATCTGAGTCGTAATCTGATTGTTCGATTTGATTTTGTCGAAATATTCCTAATCTTCAGACGATGTCGTTTTGCTTATACAACAGCACTGTTGATGATCATTCGATCTTTTTTTTTTTTTTTTTTGGTGAACGCTGACCAACCCATGAAGTTAGGTAGTAACTACCTTCAAAGTTCAGACTACTGCCTCCCTAGCTACCTACTTATCTACTGACTGATTGGCGTCTTTTCCCCCGCTCCCAGTTGAAACTCTGGCTGACCAGCCATCACGGGCTGAGCACTAGCAAGCCACAAGGCGCTAGGATGACTACACGTGACATTGGATGTGGCTCCTGTTCTTGACACGGACTGTTAAACTTGATGCCCCAGCTTTACGATGTCATCGATGGGACTTATGTACTGAGTAGCTGAGGCTATTAAAATATTTTATTACTTGTAATTGTAGCAGCCCAATGGAATGAAATCTCGATTTGCCTTTGGCAGATGGATGAAGGATAATTAATGCGTTTGGAACGTAGTTGGGGGAAACTACTAACCTAATCCTTCGGGAGAAAAACCAACAGCTGAGCTGTATTATGTCATGTTTGTTCAAAATATGTACTCGCACAACAAGAACAGCATGTATAGAGCATTTGCCACAATAGGGAACTAAGTATTAAGTACAGGACAAATCAGCTAGTTATGTCTTGCAAGCCCTTCTGCAGGATCAAGTACTTCATTCTAACAGTGCAAGCCAAAATATATGGATGCTGTCTCTAATATTATAAGCTACTAGGTTTGAGGACTAGAACTTGAGACTCTGTTGACCACTCACTCTGTACCTAGTAGGTAGCCTCGGGCATATTAGTGCAGTACATGGCCGCTTTTATACCAATGCGTAGACTATGTGATCCATCTATATACTTGATGCTAACTTAAGCAAGCCGTGATGTGAACAGGGGTATTGGGTTTCCGCCCCTTTATTTATTAATTACATTTTAATCGAAGAGAGCATTTAGTGGGGTTTAGTAAGTACTAAAAGGGAAGAAAAGAGAAATTAGCTTGGCGTATGTAGGTCGTTGGGTTTGACGATGTTAGCGCCCGAGAAACATGAAACGATACCCATGGCTATCCAATAGCCATTAGGTATAGTAGTGGGCAGTCTTCTGTGAATTCCTATATCTACTACTAATGCAGGACGTTAAAGAAAACAAAGCTTCAGTTAGGCGTGTAGCTAGGGAAAAACAAAACTGTTTGATAAATGGAACATTAATTCAGCCATGGGGTATGGAGTAGAGTTACCGTGATTGCAATTACTTTTATCTAAAAAGCCAATATGCTTACCTGTTTGTTGCGAAGTGATTGATGTGATGTGATCTGCTTCGGTATACAGGGTAGGTGAAAAAGTAAACATCCCCTACTCTAGTTTTTAGTGCTTGGGTGTGGACTTTTGCCGATCCTTGAACCTTTAGGCTCACTTACAACCCATTTCCTTCCTTTCCTTTAGATAAAAGAATCATTGGCATCAAGTGTATCTGCAGACTTCTCAAAGCGGTGTGCTTTAAGGCCAAAACTCTGCTCCAAACAATGCATAGCTTAAAATGTCACAGTACAGCTCACATATTTAATAGGTAAAGACACCTTAAGGTCAGGCACAATGTATGAAAGGGGCACGAAATGTAGCTGATTGGATGACTGCCTCCAGCTTCCTGTTCCCAGCTATCGGGGTATCCCCACCTTTAAGATGCAAGGAACAAAGAGACCCCAGGCAAAAGATGAATGCACATGCCGCAATGTCGCCCAGCCACTAATTATAGGGCAAGGTATTTAAATAGCAGTCCTGGCCAAACAGGCGGCTATTGCGATGTAACAAGAGCTTCGATGTGTAATGACGATGTTGTGTTACCTGTCGCCCTTGACAGTATCCCAGGCATGCGGGAATGATAGCACCATAGGATGGACTCGAAACACTGTAAAAGTTCAAGTTTAAGCAGGATTTCAGCTAGCACTCGCAAGAAACTTCAAAGGATTTTAAGCCAAGTGGCCCGGTTTAAGTCCTCAAATAACCGATAGGTTATTTTCCCTGGTCACTGCGAGCCTCTGCTCAGTGACACTGTACACTGACCGACTGGTTTGTAGGAACCCCTAAATATCGCCGGGTTTTAACTGACGCCGGTCTACAACCGTCCAGGGGCACGGTGGAATCTATGATAATTGGCTGGGGCCACCAGGGTTCATAAGTGAAAGGGCTGGCATTTCAAAGAGCAAGCAACAGGAGGCGAAAGGTCGTCGAGGCCACTGTAGCAAGGACCAACCAAGTCGAGCCCCATCCGTCGTTGCGCTGCCAGTTTCCGTTCCGTTGCAGCTGTCGCAGGCTTTTGCTGGCCACTTATTTTGAACCTGACCATCACCACTTTCTTTTCATCTCACATCTTTTCCTGCGCCAACCTGACAGGGGCTCTTTATTTGCGCATCGTCAGTGTTTCCTTTCTTGAGCGTCTGGATTTCTACATGCGCCCTAAACGACCCTTACCTGTGCCGACGAAGGTAATATATAGAAAGGGTACACTCCTCGACGGCGCGCAGCAGCGCATCGTTTGCCTCGAATCCAGCCCCCCTCTCTCAATCACCACAATTCGGGAGGTTGACCATATCCCCAAGATTCCTAAAGAACGATCCGCAATTCTATCGACAAGACCACCAATGTTGGTCCAGCCATTTCGAACTTCGAATATTGATTATTGCATCTACTTTTGTGGCAGGAACTCTACCGTTGTCGGGCTATTCGCTTCGTCTCCTAACGACTCCTGACCCACGCGACGACTGCATCACGACAACCTACTATCTTCGCGACCTCGTTATCGCATTGCACCTGCAATATCAAATACTGATTTCGAATTTGTTTCTAGCCGCTTTGCGGCTGCTTGCGATAAATCATGGCCTTCCTATTTAAATCGAAAAAGCATCCAGAGAGGTCGCAACCTGCAAGTCGCGACGCAGGTTCTGGTTCCCAAGGATCGATCCAAAGTGCCAGTGCCCGTGCTGCCGAGAAAAACTCTGTTCAGCACCGCGCAACTCCAACTGGGAGCTTAAACTCAATCGATAATGAAGGTAGTAATGGGAGTCCCGATCATGGGCATGGACACGGACACGGGCATGGGCGCCGTGGTGGGAGTGCTGATCAACCAATCCAACAAACCAACGATACATCAGTAAGTTTCCTGTGGGCTTTTGTATCATGCCCTGTCGAAAATGCTAACCACTGTTCGTAGGTACGAAATGGCCCCCCAACAAACGGTCCCAATGCGTCGCTATACCCCTGGTCACAACGCCGATTGACGTATACCTCGACGCACCCCTCGCCATTCCCTCGATATGGCGCCGCGGTAAACTCTGTGTCGTCCAAAGAAGGAGACGTGTATCTGATGGGCGGTCTGATTAATGGGTCAACAGTTAAAGGCGATCTCTGGATGATCGAGGCTGGAGGTAACATGGCATGCTATCCGTTGGCAACCACGGCCGAAGGACCGGGCCCGAGGGTTGGACACTCGAGTCTGCTTGTCGGCAATGCGTTCATCGTATATGGAGGCGACACTAAGATCGACGAGGCTGACGTTCTCGATGAGACGCTCTATCTTTTAAACACTTGTAAGCCTGTCTATCTCTAGAGGTTTCCATTCTCTAACCTTAAGCTAGCAACAAGACAATGGTCTCGTGCTCTACCAGCTGGGCCCCGACCGTCTGGCCGCTATGGCCATTCACTCAACATTCTGGGCTCTAAAATTTACGTCTTTGGCGGCCAAGTCGAGGGCTTGTTTATGAATGATCTTTCAGCATTCGATCTCAATCAGCTTCAGATGCCAAATAATCGTTGGGAAATTCTGGTCCAGGGTGAGACGAGCCCCAAGATGCCTGCTGCGCGAACCAACCACACTATGATCACATTTAACGACAAAATGTATCTGTAAGTATTCATGCCGAACTGGAATGAACAGCACTGACACACTCTAGTTTTGGCGGCACAAATGGTTTCCAATGGTTTAACGATGTTTGGTGTTACGACCCAGCTGTCAACAAATGGTCTCAGTTTGACTGCATTGGCTATATCCCAGCGCCGCGCGAGGGGCACGCTGCTGCTCTCGTGGACGATGTCATGTACGTTTTCGGAGGACGAACAGAAGAAGGGACAGACCTTGGCGACCTTGCGGCTTTTAGGATCTCATCAAGACGATGGTACACTTTCCAGAACATGGGGCCTTCCCCTTCTCCTCGCTCGGGGCATAGTATGACAACCGTTGGCAAATCGATCGTCGTTCTAGGTGGAGAGCCAAGTTCAGCAACTACATCTGTAAGCGATCTGGGACTTCTCTATGTCTTGGATACTTCCAAGATCCGATATCCAAACGATGCGCAGCAGCCGCCTCAGCAACGGGCGCACGGCTCTCGTAGACCAAGTGCGAGCGAAGGCAACCGACCAAATCCTGCACGAGATGGATCAAACGGGCCGACGGATTCAAGAAAGATGATTGCTGGGGGCCCTTCTGCTCCGTCGAATGGGCAACGATCGCCACCAAATAATGGCGAGGCAGAGAACCCCCAGTCTGCTTCTGCAAGCACAAAACTTCCCAGAGCTTCAGCTATGCCTCCGTCTGGCCCTCCTCCACAGGGGCCGATGCCTGCCAGGCCTACAGTTGACGTTTCTGCGGTTGCACGAGTTAGAGGACAGTCCGCGGAACGCAGCGGCGCTTCGGGATCGCCAAGAACAATGCACTCTGGATCGCCAATCACACGAGAGGTGATTAATGAGACAGAAAGCCCTATATCGAACGGTCGTCGAACACCGGTCCAGCAAAATGCGCGCTCTGGCTCAAGACAGGAGCAAGTGAATGGTGATATATCTAAAGCAAAGCAAGCTCACCAAAATCGCCCCCCAGGGGTGGGTGATCCCCCGCCAGATGTTGCTACCAAGCCGGTAATGGCACCTCGCCCAGCGTCGCCGCCGGTCCCTGTGAGACAGCCGAGCAATCCCCTTTCGAGGCGATCTTCAGGGAGAAACTCACAAACAGTTGTTCTTCTTAAGGAGCTGGACTCTGCTCGAAATAGGAATGCATGGTATGCCTCCGAGTTGGAGCTCGCGCGAAAGGCTGGCTACGTCCCAAATACATCATACAGCCCTCTACTTGATAACAAGGCCACCGAAACCTTTGACGACGAAGATCGACCCCTCATCGAGGCTTTGCTAGCGATGCGATCTGAACTTGCCAATGTTCAAACCGCAGTAGACAAGCAAGCCGTGATTGCAGCTAAGCAAATCGCCGAGGCTGAAAAGCAGCGTGATGCCGCCATTCAAGAAGCTGTTTATTCTAAAGCAAAGCTGGCTGCCCACCTTGGAGCAAGCTCAGCAAGCACACCGCAGCTTGATGGCCCTAGAGAAGATTCTGAGGCAAGGTCTAGCGAATTGAGTCGGAAACTTGCGACTGCATTGCATATTCAGAAAGATCTCCAGTCACGACTGGATGCAGCGAAGAACGAACTTGATTCCGAGAAAAAGGCGCGACAGTTGGCAGACGACACCTCAAATGCAGCTCAAAAGCGCATGGCAGAATTGGAAAGTTATAAACAACAAACATCAACAGAGGTTGAACGGCTCAAGGCCGAGCTGCACCTTGCCCAACACGAAGCGCGGGAACATTCAGTTGCCCGAGCCGAAGTTGCGGCCGCTGTTGAACTCCTCCGCATCGAAAAGAATGACGTGCAGCAGAAGTATGAAGAGGCTATTGGAAACTCTAAGGACCACAGTGAAACTTTTGACTCCCTCCGAGCTGCGATTGCAGCGTCCGAAGATTCGACAGCCCTTTTGGAATCCAAGCTTGCCGAAGAACGATCTCAGAGAGAGAAGATTGAAACGCAACTTAATAAGCTTAAGTTTGAGCATGAAGCTCGTACTGCAGAACTTGTAGCCACCACGCAGCGTTTGCGCGATGCAGAAGAGCTTTCGGAAAAACACGCGGCTGAGGCTAGAACGAGTCGTCAAGCTGTTCTCGCAGGCCTCGACAAAATATCTGCTCGAGATGTTTCTGGATCAAACAAGGCGGATGCTGAGCGGCTTGCCGCCCTACAGAATCAGCTCACTACCTCCAACGAATTAGTCAAGAAATACCAGCAGGAGCTCGAAACCGCAGTCCACAAGCTGCGTGGTGCAGAAGAACGTATCGCCGGTCTTGAGCAATACCAAGAACAGTCAAGTCGAGAGGGAGTCACCATTCGAAGACAACTTCAGTCTGCACTACGCGATACACAAAGCTTACAGGCAGCCAACACCGATCTCAAGAATCAATTGGCCGCCCAGCAACTCGAGACAAACGCAATGACAGTGCAGCACAATGCTCTTAAGGACATCCTCAGCGAACGCGGCATAAGCCCCACCGCTTCTATCCGAGCTCGCAACCTTCCCAACCCAAGAACCAACTCGCCTGATTTGAACCGTGTTAGGGATCTTGAATCTCAGCTTGCCACCTCCTCTGCAGCCCATGAGGAGACCAAGCAAGCATTTGCTATTCAAATTCAGGAATCCGAAGCCGCTTGGCGTGAGAAACTCTCGCAACTTGAAAGCGATTATCAGTCGGCTGTGCACTACGTCAAGGGCACTGAGAAGATGCTGAAGCAGCTCAAGGATCAATTGTCTCGGTACAAGACGGAAAATGGCCGCCTGAAGACAGAGATTGAGGAGCTGGAAGACCGTGCTCAAAACGGAACAACACCTGCTTCGCCTCATTGGGAGACTGAGAAAGCCGAACTTGAGGCACGCATTCGAAGCCTCGAGTTCGAGCTCCAAGAGTCGGCTACTCAAATGGAGAAGCGACTTCTCGGTCTTCAAACAGAACTCCAGGAAACCAATCATCGCCATGAAGCAGCTCTGAAGAACAGCGAAGAGGCTACACAAAAGTTGAGCAGCCATCGTAAGGATCTCGAACAGCTGCAATCAGAAAATGCGCTACTGGAGCAACGTGCGAACGATGCTGAACAGAAAGTGGCCCTTCTTCTGGATCAAGTAGAGCATTCCGTCGATAATTACCGTCGACGTAGTCGCCAAGTGCCAAGCATGAACTCCGAGATGGCTGCTAGTGCCAATGGCTTGGGACTGGGGCATTCGAGGCAAGAGAGCTCCGAAGGTGAGAGTATTTACGGAGGCACGAGTGGGAATGGTGGCCTGGAAGCTCGAAACAGTGCAGCCTTGGACAGCCTCGCCAACGAACTTGAGACCCTTCGAAGTCAATGGGAGGCAACCAACAAGAACTATCGATTGAGCACCAACTTTGATTTCGAGACTACCTCTGCCGCCAAGAACGACAATGATGCCATTGCAAATGTTGGCCTTAGCGAGAGCCTGGCGGATTGGCGCAAGAGGCTTGATACCGAGGAACACCACAGTGACGGGGAAAAGCCCCGACATCCCTGATCGATACGCTTTCATGACCCGAATATACCCACCGTCTCAGTTCTGATTTATCCGGGTGATGGCCAATGTCTGTACATCCTGATCTTCGCAAAGGTGGAACGGAGTTTAAGTTGTCTCGATTGACAACCTGATTTTTGTTTTCGAATTCGGTTTTTCTTTTGCACTTTTCAACTTGGTTGATTCCCTGAAACTTAATTCATTTCGAAGAGGGGCCGGTCATCTATTCAACCCCCTTCCTGCGCATCTCACTCAAGAGAGTTGGGTTGGCAGAATTCTTGTTCTAGTTGTTCTTCCTCATATTCGAAGAACACGCCATGTAAAATTAGAGACTTTTATATTTATTGATTCTGTGGTAGCAAGGGGAAAGAAGATAGCATGGAGGGTGCCCTAGCCTCTCCGAGTTACAGGTAGATCGTTACTGTATGGCATGAGGCAACGGGCGGTTGGGAGAAGGGTAAATGAATAAATGAAGTATTGTCTGATTCAAACATGAAGAATCCGCCTTATCCCCCCTCCCTTTGATTACACTCGTTGAGCGCAATCCTGGGCTTTCATCAATCGGCTTGATTCAAACGGGGCGAATTAAGAATAGAGGTAAGAAATGGCATCTCGAGGTTTCGAAAACCTCTGTCGCTGATATTTATTAATGCTGTAAAGCCATCCTACGCCCTCATAGAATTTCAATCCTCCTTCGCCTTGTCTTCCATCTTCCATCCATATCCCGCGAAATGATGCCGATCGACTTTGTCCCAGTACTTACTAATTCTATAACGAAGAAGTGACATGTTATATCACGTCTTAAGCTGAAGCGGCCATTAGACCCTTCTGGATCTTCAAGCATCGTTTAAAATCAAGCTTGCGCCCCTCGCGAGGCATGTGCTCGCCACTCGCGATACAGAGCACGCGCATTTTGGGGTCATATCGCAGACCTGTCAAGAGCTTCGGGGTGATGAGGAAATATTGACTTGAGTGTTCACGACATGCAATCTCGACCATTCGTTCATGCACCATACGTTCATTGCGTGGGTCCATGCCCTGGTTGATCTCATCCACAACACGGAACGGAGACTGGGCTAGAGATTGGAGAGCCATGAGGAAGAAGATGGTGGAAACAGCTCGCTCGCCACCAGATTGGCGATGCGCTGTGAGTTGTTGGAGGGTTTCATTCTCGCTGAAAGGCGTTAGTCAAAGGTTGGGTGAAGAAAGGATTGGTAGAGAAAAAGCATGACGTACCGAAAACGAACCATGATGTCCAGGGCCCAAGCATCAAAGTCCTCCGACTTGTGGACGCGAACTTCACCAGCGCAACTTATTTGCTCAAAGTTGTATGCAAATGCGTCGTTGATCTTGGAAACCAATTCATCAAGTCGTGGTTCCCACTTTGATTTCAACTCGTTGATTTCTTGGGTCAGTCTCTCAAGCTTCTCGTGAGACCCAGCCATCTTTCGTGTCAAACGATCGATCTCCTCAGCACGCTTTTCAAACTCTCGCAATATATTGGGATTGGCAACGTGCACCATTTCAAGTCTCGCTTCCTCTCCTCCGATTTCATCTTGAATATCTTGAGAAGTTTTGTTTTCGCAAAGTTCTGAGAGCAGATCGCGCTTCTCCGGCTCATTTTCAAGGACTTGTTGGACCTCACTGGATAGACGATTGCCCTCATCACGCGCTCGACTGGCATCGTCAGTGGCCTGTTGCAATATTTCCTTTTCGGCATCAAGACGGTGCATGATATGAGCATTTCGCCCCTTGAGGCCTTCAACATCAGAATGGGCTTCAATGCCACGAATTTCGGCCTCGAGAAGTGCCCGATGTGCTCTTCGTATGCTTTCAATCGCCTCCTTATGGCTAAGAACAAGTTCAGCTCGACGGAGCACCGCTTCGTCCCACTCGTATTGAATCTCGACCATCCTTTTGCGGGCATCTTGCAGGGATCGTTCATGAGCTATCTTGGAGCGCTCTTCAGATTCTGGTCAATCATATCAGTATAATTGCGGTATAGTATCATTATGTGGTTCTCACCGATTTTCTCAGGCAGGGACTGCCATTTTTGGTATTCTTTTTGTAATGTATTCTTTTCCGACTTGAGCTGTTTCTAGGTCCAGTCAGCATAAAGGCAAATATACTCTATCCGTAGCGTGACCTACAATGTTATCATAAGTACTGGTCCTTCGGTCTTCGATGGCTTGAATTTTGTCTTGTAACTCATGGTATTGCTGTTTCAGAGTGTCTCTTTCACCGTTCAATTCAATCAGTCGCTTGTTCAGTTCTTGCTTTTCTTGAGCATCAATGGGCTGTGAGGTCCAGAACCTTCCCGGTGGAATATTCTTGGTGACAGCGGTCATTGCCTGAGGTCCGTATTCTTTGCGTCTCCTGACAATAAAAGACTGGTTACCAGCTGCCCATGAGTTGACTCTGCCACTTCTGACCAGACGATCGTATTGTGCATCGTTATGATCCCGAAGGGAGACACCTGACTGGTGAAGCCTCTTTTCAGCACAAAGCATTGCTAGAACGGGCTCCGGTCCCTTAAGAAAGTCGATAGCGAAACCATCAAGACCGAGATCGCGTGCCTCATCCATACTAACTGGTCTTGGGAAGGCATCGAGAGGCTGAGCACAAGATCGAATAACAACAGACAAGCTCTGAACACGGTACAGCTCGTCTGACAGCTTCTTGTAATCATTTTTCGTTTGTGCTGTAAAACATGTGAAGTCATCCCCTTGAAGAAGGGACTGTACTTGGTCCGAGTATCGTTCATCTTTAATGGAACAGCTGATCATGGGTGGACCGAAAACCTCCTTCTCAAAATCTCCTTGATGCTCTTGGATCCAGTCCCACCCCGTTGCCAGCTCAGGGAAGTTTTTCCGCATGAACTTGAGTTGCTGGCCTTGCTGAGTTTCTAATGACTGGATATCATTCTCCACTTGTCGGATCTCATTGTTGATTGATTTGCCCCTGCTCTTTACCTCATCGCGTTGACCAGATACTTCGCGTTTCTCTGCTTCTAACTCTCTAAGGGTGTGTTCTTCTCCTCGCTATAGGCAAGTGATTAGCGTATATCTATAATTGGGCAGGTGGGTATCTTACAATTTTTTGATTGAAGTCCGAAGGATTGAACTCTTCTGGCTGGTTTCTACGATCAGCCTGGAGAGCGGTGATTCTTGACTTGGACTGGGCCAGTTCTTTTCGTTTAGCATCAAAACCCTTACGTTCCGCTTCAAGCCTATTCTCGAACTCTTTGAGGTTTTCGGAAGCGGTACTAGCATCACGCGCTAGTTTCTTCGTAGCGTCTTCTGTGTCTTTCAATGACGCCTTTTTTGCCGAGATCGCTTCATCGATTCGTTGGGCATAGAGCTGCTTCTCGTTCACAGCCTCTAATGATGGGCCGGCGTCGTGTTCGAGGCGCCTTAGAGATCTCTCCGCGAGCTTCTTCCGCTCCTTGGCATCTTTATATCTTGTACGGGCCTCTGAGTACTTGGCAAGAACCAAGGCTGACTTAAGATTCTTCACCTGGTCTATAATTTCCTCCCGTTCTCGGATCCTGTCCACGTCTGTTTGGAGACCTTGTTGTCGATTCTCCAGGTTTCTCAAAGTTTCTGCGTCAACATTCGTAGTCTGTTCCAGCTCCTTCTTGTCTTTATCCAACTCTTGAAGTTGCTTTTGCCAGACCAACATTTCTTCTGGGGCGGCTGCGCGAAGAGTTTCCCGCAAAAGATCCACAGGCGTGCAGGCAGCGAACTCGACAACCCTGTCTTGTGGAAGAAATTGACACAGATTATCTACCTGAATCTTGAACTTCCGCATCAATAGCTGCACTTGCTTGTGGTTGGATTCTTTGCCATTTAGCCACCATTTCTGATTGTTCTGTTCTCGTCGAATTTGGACCTTGACGACGAAGTTCTTGCGATCTTTTGGTCGCTTGTAGAGTTCGATTTCAATTGTGGCGGTATCCTTTCCGTGCTTGACAAATTCTTTGACAGAGCCAGCACGACCAAGGTGCTTCGGGCTGTAGCCCAGGCCTAAGCAGATAGCACAGACCAAAGAGCTCTTTCCAGTGCCATTTGGACCAACTACCATGTTGAGATTAGGACCAGGCAGAAATTCTGCCTTTTCGTATGTGACAAAGTTTTGCACGCTGACTCTGACGATGGCGCCTGGTTGAAAGCCAGTATTCGTATCATTTTCGCTTGTTATACCGTTCACGCCTTCGGCACGAGATTGCTCGTGGGTTGCATCGTAATCCCCATCTTGGTCAAGTCTAGGGCGTTTAGGAGAGCCAACACCGTCGGCGCGGGATCGGTGTGCGTAGCGGGTTTCGTCGTCATCAGTACTATCAGTATCAGATCGGCGGCGGCGACGTGATGATGCCGGGGCCATCTCGTCTATGGGGCGAGGCACGCCACCTCAGTCGGCGTAGAATTCGCTTCAGAATGTCGAAGAGGTGATGTTGATTTATCGGGTGATAAATTACTGCTGATGGCAATGTGCGAAGACAAAGAACACGGAATGGATGTATCGCGTTGAAATCGCGTCAGTACACGCTTGTTAATAGGGCGCTGATTTAAGGTGGTGGGGTAATAATATAAAGTAAGGTACTTAAAGTAGGTACCTGAGGAAGAATGGTGTATCTCACTGTACCCATCTGAGCCACATGCTATACCTTACAAACTTAACTGCCTAGGGACTCACTCGAGTACATCTGGGCTACCTAAAACCGACTGTTGTCGTCTTTGGTCCGATCGGGAAAGCGAAGCTTCTGTCACAGACATACTACGTAGTAGGTATACGATGCGGCTCGAGAGGGTGTTACATAAGCTGAAAGACCCCATTCATTTCTTGTCAACATTCTGTGCTAATTCAAATGCCGGCTTGAACTGTATGCTATTTCTAACAATGGACAGAATTCGAAACAATGTCTCGTTAGCCACAAGGAGAGTTTGTTGTTTGTTAATTGATCCACGCGTTTTCCCTCGAAGGTATTTATTAAAACATGTTATACATACCGTAAGCTGGACCCATCAGGTTCTATGTGAAGTCTTCGAGGCTTAGTCATACTCTACGCTAAGGAACCCCTTGAAGGAGAGTCAGACAACTTCATCCCTTTGGATTCCAGTCACTACCAGGGTGACTTTATTACTCCATTTCAAAATTACCACCTGCTTGGCGATGCTTGTGGAGGCAAGTTCCTGCCTTCTTTTTCCCTACGGATCAATGACAATACAACCAGTCCGAGTTTGGTGCTGCATCTGTTTTCCATCTAAGTGAATATCTCATCCACTTAGATTTCAATATCAATATCCGGCTCATGAAGTCTTGAGCGCAGAACATGATCTTAGGGATAGGCACTTTTGTTTGTAGCCTAGTTCTCCCTGTTTTATTTCCCGAATAAGTAGAATCATTTCGCGATGCGGTATAGTTACCAGTACCTTCGATCTCTACGCAATCACTTCAGAGAATACTTGCCGTCTTCTTTAAAGAGGCTATTCTTTTGTCCAGCTGTCTGTTACAACATACGGTGTTTTGATTGAGCTTGTTTAATGTGCTTTTGACTCTCTCCCTGCGTATGAAGGACTGAGGCAGTATCCAGAAGGTCTTACCATTGGCCACCGTACTCGAATCGCATGAAGAACTGGAATGCATTGCGATGCCTGGATGTAGCGAAGGCCCTCATTTTCAGCCTTTACCAGCTGTTGTTGACCAGAATTCTCCACTACATCATACCTAACCGTGCGTGGTGTGATGCTGGCAGATTGGCAGGTGTATGCAGGTGGCAGATGCCAGTCAAGCGCCAACCGGTCACAACTATTATATTTCAGCCTTTTCTCCCTTAGTACCGCCAACACCAGCCTTGCCAAACATATCTGCCGCTGTAAACATTGCATTCCATGCTCAAAACACCCCTCCCCGTCATCCCGACTTGACTTTGCCTCTTGTTTCGCTCGTTTCTTTTTCTTCTCTTTCCTATGGTTTCCTGGATCTCTGATCCTTAGCCAACCTCACTCATTTCAGCGCACTCAACGCCTTCGTTTCTCACCCTCTATTTTACAACTCCTCAGCTCCTCCAAATATCACAATACGTTGTGGTTTCTGTGCTCAACGTGAAAAATCAACCTACTTAGGTCACTTTGACTTGGTTCATCTGTTGTGACTTCCACGCGCACACCTTGTTTTGACTTCCTCAGTATTTGGACAAGGCATGCGACTTGGTGGCTGCAATATTATGTGCTGATCTACCACACTCAGGGCGATGAAAATGGCTGATACTATGGTTTCGACCGTTCGTTCACCACTGTCCGAAGCTTCGAATCGAATCAACTCAAACTATCCTACTCAAGAAGGTCAGCGATACAAGCCGCGGTACGACCGCCCTAATGCATCGACTGTCAACAACACCCCACGTACGAACTATGGGCATCCGACTGCATACTTTTCTGGTCGACCTCCTACGCAACAGCAGCCTACAAGTTCAGCACCTCAAGAACAAGCAACTTTGAAGCCTCCAGGGAGCATGGATGATGAACGTCGACATTCGGCGGCATCTTACGATTCTTCTGGAAGTGGTCGCAGTAAGAGGAACTACAAGACACATATAGGGCCGTGGCAGCTAGGCAGGACTCTTGGCAAAGGGTCATCTGCGCGCGTGAGATTATGCCGTCACACAGTTACAAATCAGCTGGCTGCTGTCAAGATTGTTAACAGGCGGATGGCGTATCTTGTACAGGATAGCAGTTTGGCCGCCCTCAGCAAATGGGACAATAATCTTCCAGATCAAATTGATGGCGAGATGCGAGTTCCCATGGCTATCGAGCGAGAAGTGGCAATCCTGAAACTCATTGAACATCCAAACATCATGAAGTTATACGATATCTGGGAAAACCGCTCCGAGGTGTAAGTGCTCCATGCAAGGATATTCCCCACATGTACTGACGATTTAGCTACCTGATACTTGAATATATCGACCAGGGTGACTTGTTCACCTTTATCAACATGAAGGGGCGCCTGAGTGAGGAAGTTTCTGTCTTCTTCTTCCGACAAATCATCAGCGCTATCTCTTACTGCCACTCTTTCAATATCTGCCATCGAGACCTGAAGCCTGAGAACATCTTGATCACCGCCGACCTCCAGATC
Source organism: Fusarium algeriense (assembly GCA_002982035.1). Lineage (NCBI taxonomy): Eukaryota > Fungi > Ascomycota > Sordariomycetes > Hypocreales > Nectriaceae > Fusarium > Fusarium algeriense. The sequence goes on along the minus strand of PVPY01002192.1, from coordinate 2,647 downwards.
AAGATCGCCGACTTCGGCATGGCCGCTCTCCATCAAACAGATACACATCAGCTTGCTACAGCCTGTGGCAGTCCTCATTATGCAGCACCCGAGCTCCTCAAGAACAGGCAATACAGAGGCGACAGAGCGGATATCTGGAGCATGGGCGTTATTTTATTTGCAATGCTTTCAGCCACGCTTCCATTCGATGATCCTGACCTGCGTGTGATGATGGCTAGGACGAAGAAGGGACAATACGAGATGCCAGGATTTCTCAGCCCCGAAGCCGAGGATTTAATCAGGCGAATGCTACAAGTAAATCCTGACAGACGCATCACCCTCAAGGACATATGGCGTCACCCGCTGATTCGAAAGTATGCATATCTTGATAACCTCAGCGACATCAACAGTCAGCCCCCCGATATACGCAAAGGTTTTCAGTATACCCCAGTACCTGCAAAGGATGTCGATTCCCAATTGGTTCGACAGTTACGATCCATGTGGCATATGTTCAGTGAGAATGATCTAAAGCTCAAGCTTACCTGTGATGAGTAAGTATCTCGCACCATGCCTGACTTTCGGGGTTGCAACCGCTGACCTTTGTAGACCCAATGATCAGAAGGCTTTCTACTGGCTGTTATACCACTACCGCGAGCAACAACTAGAAGACTTTAAGCCTGAGCTCGCCCACTCGACGAGTGATTATCACCACATGAAGCCCGGTTCATGGAAGAAACGCGTATCGACATGCGAATTTGCACAGCCGAACGGCAATGGCCACGGGCGTTCCATATCAAGGTTCACTGTGATCTCAAATGCCACCGAACCAGAGCAAGGGACAAGCCAGGAACCAAACCAGGAAGATCGCGCGCCGCACTCTCGTGATTCTCAAAGAGGCCAGTCACTAATTAGTGTCCACCGTTACTCTTACGCAGAGAATGGTTCTTATACTGGGCAGCCCAAAAGGCTTCGAAGCGGGTCAAGCGCACGTCGCGGACGCGGGACCTCGACCCGAAATTCTACCACAGGCCGTCTTCAATCTTCTCGAGGATCACTCTCCTCTATGCATAGTAGTCGCCAGGGCACACCTCATGCGCGGAGTTTGCGTCACAAGCGTGGAGTTGACTTCACGCATATCCGGAAGAGGTCAACGTCGTCTTCCAATCGCAACAGGAGTGGCTCCATGCCTCCTTATGTCACGGAGCAGGGTTCGACATACCAAATCGAAATGATTCGATCACATACACCAGAACTCCCAAGACTACCTAGTGGCGTGCTTCCAAAGCCAACGGATGGACAGGAGCCCTATGTCGATACACAACGCTCCTCTGGGCAAGCTTTGCGAATAGCGCTTGGGTCGCGATATGCGTCAGAAATCTTCAAGGAGGAGTTGCGCCACTTTAGTAGCAATATTGCCAAGGATTGTGACGAAGCATTCAAAAGCTCACTGATAGAAGAAGACTCCATTGCCGGCTCACTGACTGAACCGGACCGCACTCAGTACGAGTCAACACCTTTCTCCTTTACTATCGACGCGCCTGACGATTCGTCCCCCGATGTTCTTGAACTGCCAAACAAGTCTTTTATTAACCGTCCTCTTCCACCTCTCCCTTCCCCCACGCCAAGCTACAACGGCAACTCCTTGGCGCCAACGCCAACTGGATCCAGGCCAATGACGGGGGAATCCCATTTGGAAGAGTTGCGTGCCGAGCAGGTCAAGTTGGCCCAGCCAGTTGTGCTTACGAGACCCGCTGAGCGACGTGTTGTCTCAGCTCCGGCTTATACTCAGAAGCATAAAAGAAATGCTGCTCTGCCATCCATCAATGAAGCGGGAGCAATGACCAGCGACAAGGCTCGTATCGTGTCAGCGCCTCCGCATACGCCAACAAAGCAAGGAGCTGATAGAATCCGTGGCATCGAATACTTGAGCCAAGTCGAAAATAGTATCCGCGTGGTCCATTCACCTGGTGATGAGAGCCCTGTAAAGATCCCCGAGCCACTCAATGTGCGAAAGAAGGTCCCTGAACCTGACCAGCGGAACTCGGCTCCCTCCACACAACCTCAGGAGCCAGACTCAACGTCGCAACGTAGTATGGATGGTGGTACCACAGCAACAATACTTTCGCTCGAGCCCTCCTCAGATGATCCTCAGGCGGTGATAAAGAAGAAAAAGACGTCTTGGTTCAAGCGATCTTCCAAAGTTGAGTCAGATCACAGCCGGGAGTCAGTCGACTGGCAAGATTGCACTTCGTACTTAACTTCTAGTGATGGGAAGCGAAGCGATTCAGCCTCAACAGATGCTCCGACGAAGAAAAAGTCTTTCTACTTTTCTTTTTGGAAGAGTAACAAACAGAGAGACTCTATTATGTCAATTGCTAGTGAGTCACTCTACGAATTCCCGAGCAGAGATGTACCAAGTAAGCTAATCCCAGCAATAGGACCTGATGAAAAAGAAGAAGGGTCGTCGTTGGAGTTGAACGCCATGAGTAAGACACATGCTTCCGCCAAGATTTCTCAGTCCAAATGGCATGAGTCTGGCTCTGGCCCAGTGCGCAACATTGAGGTCAAACAGAACTGGCTTGCACGCTTGTTCAGAGTCAAACCAGCAACAGACCACATTTGCATGACCATTTCGAGGAGACGAGCACGTCAGGAGGTTACCATCCTT
>PVPY01002181.1:0-17391 GCA_002982035.1 Fusarium algeriense | reverse complement strand
AGGTTTAGGAATATCGAGTTACAGGGTGGCGAGGATTGAGTAATAATAAAGTAATTTTAACACAATGGCGCTCGCTAATCATTAAGCTAACGCTGGAATATTAACCTTAATGTTGCTCTGTACCCCTGACTCTCGGGCATTATTTTCTAGTTAAGCCCTGAGCTGACACGCCACATGCCTGTTGTGGTTAGTCGCTTTCAGTACGCGCGTCTCAGACCTCTCTCCCAGTGACATCCAAAGATAAGAAGTGTTGAACCGGAGATATCCCGATTTACTTAAAATGCCACTAACTAAAAGTGGCGCCCTGTTTTTGGCATAGCGGTTTAATAAGAAGCACAGGGCCTCGAACGAGGTCTTACGGGTACACCGCACAAGCTGAAACTAACCGCCGAATCTCTACTCAGCCCTGTCTTGGAGTGGTAACCAAATGATGAAATAGCCTACTCACTTTTGAGAAACCCCCCTGACGCAATGGCCGCGCTTAACAGGGGGTTTTCAGGCTTATTGCCGCCACTGTATCGATTGGCCCCTGACCTGTAACCAGGCGGGTTGGGTTATTATGCTGCCCGAAGTGTGTTTTGTTTTATGTGGCTTTTAGAACTGGTCCTGGCCGAGAGCTTAAGCTTATCGCACCCTGCCTCAGCAGGAGGGTTAGTGCAACGAATGTGCTGCTCTACACAAGACTCTATGCCTCTCTGTTATGCGAGCATATTTCCTTCTACAATCTGCTACTGTTTAAGCGGCCCTGTATTTAGTAAGTTATTAGTATAGAGTTTAATGGGTTTAATACATGTTGTACGAAGAGGTCTCTTTCTTGGTCTCTTCTTGCAGCCAAGCCCTAAGGGCTTCATTGCAATATAAGATTCAATGGTTATCGTGGAAGCTTTTGGGTAGAAGCTTATATCGTGGAAAAAAATACCGTGTTCCAAATTACCTGTGTTAGCTGCCTAAAGTATATTCTTATGGCTTGCAGTCCCTCATCAGGTACGAAGAGGTCGTTTAGTCCATCCTGCATGGCGTGGCTGGCGGCGTTATGCAATGTCACCACTAATCTCATGGCGATGATCACCGCCAGCCTCACCGCTAAATTCGCCACGGTTAGCTTTGATATCTCTGATTCTACTATGCCAAGCTCCTATGCCTGTATTGTGGCTGGAGCCAACAGTTTGTAGTGCATCGATAGTCCGGAAGCCCCCCCTGAGTTGTCAGGACGGTGAAAACGAAGCTATCAAGATAATCCACCCAGTTTTCGGACCGGTCTCAGCCAGTATCCGAGTACTAATGCCCTTGGTAGGCTTCGGCCATCCGGCGTGCAGTAAATCTCTGCACGACTGTCTATTAGTTTCGGCGTCTTATTAATACCGCTTAGATGGTCTCATTCTTCAGACTTTTGTTATAGACACATCAGTTCTGCCCCTTCAGACGGATCCAGTTCCACTTTAATCCTGAAGAATGGCACGTTCGAGCATCCCAGAAAGCGACAGCGCGATTAGCGGTCCCCCTAGCCATCGTGATGCTGCATCGAGCGTGTCTGGCAACCCTTTTGACTCTGATGTCAACGAGCTCTCTTCTCCAGACCCTTCTGAGCGTGTCGAGGTAACATCTATCCTTATTCGACAACTTCTATGCTTGCTAATGTCGCTTTGTGATGATAGACTCCGAGGATCTCCGGCGAAGCTGAACCCATTGCTGCTCGTCGTCCACCTCCCCCGCCCCCTGTTGCTCAAGAAGAATTTCAGGAGAAGGGCCCCGTAGGACAGCGAGATGATATTGTAAGTTAATGGTGCCAGGTTGCAGTCACAGGCAGATTGTCCTCAAGGGTCTATAGGAGATGCTAATGTTGAATCCTTAGACTCCAGCTGAACTCGAAGCTGGCCCTGAGCCACGAAGACGCACCGTGGTCAACGAGAAGACCGAGACCCCTCTCGAGGCTGAGACCGAGACCAAGGCCAAGCCTGGATTATTCAGGCGAATCTACATTGGCTTCCGCAATATTTATTCCCCCCTTGAGGAGCCAGCGTTGGTGCTACCCACTGCCCCCAACGACACAGAAAAACTCGACTACATCAATATGGGCCGCTATGTCTTCTTTTTCTTCGGTATACTATCGTTCCTGGCTCTTGGTGCGGGTATGTGGCTCTTCACCATCACTGCCCCTTTCTATTACTGGTACGCCCTCTTTGCCACAATTATCTGCGTGTATCTGTTCCTATCATACGGCATCGGCCTTATAGGAAAGGATTACGACCACAAGGCGCATTTGGACAGGATCGCTGCTCACCCTATCACGGAGGAGACAGCCCCTACTGTCGATATCTTCCTGCCGTGCTGTTTCGAACCGCTTGAGATCATCGAGAACACATACAAGCACATTGCCAAGCTGGAGTGGCCAATGTCAAAGCTTAAGGTCTATGTGATGGATGATGGCGCCCAAGATGAAGTCCGTGCTCTGGCCGAAAAGTACGGATTCATCTATCATGTACGAGACAACCGACCTCACCTCCGCAAGGCAGGCAACCTTCGATGGAACTTTACCCGTACCAATGGAGACTACTTTATTATTTTCGATGCCGATTTCTGCCCTCGCCCTGACTTTGTCAAGGAGCTCGTTGTTGAACACCTCGCCGATGACAAAATTGCTATTGTACAGTCCCCTCAGTGGTTCCGTTCCACACCCGAGCAGACTTGGGTTGAGCAAGGTGCTGGTGCCACGCAGGAACTGTTCTACCGCGTCATACAAGTTAACCGAGATACGTTTGGCGGCGCCATCTGTGTCGGCACCAACGCCATGTATCGACGCGCTGCCTTGGAAGAGGTCGGAGGAACGGCTGATATTGGACACTCGGAGGATGTGCATACAGGGTAAGATATTTCCATGAGCCTGAGATAACCGACGCATACTAATGAGTGAGTGCAGCTTTGGTGCCATTGACCGGGGCTGGAAGGTCAGATACGTCCCAATCAATTTGGCCGCAGGCATTTGCCCCGACAACCCAAGGGCATTTTTCTCACAGCAGATGAGATGGGCCTCGGGCAGCACGACCCTGTTGACCAACCCTCACTTCTGGAGATCCAAATTAACAGTGATGCAAAAGATCTGTTACTTTTCAGGTAAGCCAAGTCAAGCCCCCGCCCAGACTCTCAAGCATGAGCAAATCACTAACTGTTTTCTATTCCAGGTTTCCTCTTCTACGTGACTCTCTCCCTCAACATCTTCATCAACCCTCTTCCTGGTATCTTCCTCCTGGCACTGCGACCTGACTATGTCAGGGTTTGGAATCTTGCCTTCGCCGCGCCGTCCTTCTTTTACAGTCTCCTTGTCATCCCGCTCTGGGCCAGATGCTCATACAGCTATAATGTGCAGCACGTCATGACGGTCCAGTCATTTGCCTATCTGACAGCCATCAAGGATCGCATATTCAACATCACGGCTCCTTGGGCCGTATCAGGTGACGCCAAAGCCCACAAATCGAACAAGTATCGTGACTCCCGCATCTTCTGCTGGGTATGGATGGTTAGTGTCTCTGGCTCCACGATTGGTCTTGTGGTCTGGAGAATACTGACCCATGTCCTTCGGTGGTGGGATCCACTTCCCCTGCTGCTAATTATTGCATATAACTTGTTTAAGACACACTATTTCATGTTCTGCAACTGGTAATTAAGAAGGATTAATAGCAGGCAGTGGGAGCTTTTTAAAAAGTATAATAATTAGTATAGCTATAAATTGTAGAGTTATTTTATAAGTATAATAGTATAATAAGAATTTTTAATTTCTGAACTGTTTACAGTCAAGGTCGTACAGCTATCCCACATGGAGCATGTCCTGGGTCAGTAATGTCCATACCTTCCCACCAGATCTCATAGTCCAATCGAGTTGTACAGCTAACACTGATAGTGTTGGACTCGCTGGCCACGGTGTTCATGGTGGCTACGGCAGAGCCACACGAAATTCATGGCCTTACGTTGGATTGGATGAGTGGCGCAAAGGTCGTCCTCGCTGACGGCTCTATGATCTTCTGTTCTTAGGAGAATTCAGAACTTTTCTAGGCACTCCGAGGCGCTGGGTTCTCCTTCGGTATTGTGGCCGAGTTTGAATTCAATACCCTTGAGGCACCTGAGCATGTTACTCCGTTTACCATTGAGCCTCCATGGAATCAGAAAGCTGCGTCAGAAGCCCTCAGCGCTCTGCAAGACTTTGCTTTGGTGGCTCCACAGGAGTTTAACATCTCTTCCTTCGTGACGGTAACCGGCCAAGTCATCCAGAGCCTGTATTTTGGAGATTAGGATGGACTTATTGAGGTCTCCAACCTTTGCTGATACGTCTGGAAGCAACAATCTTATATGTGAAGACAGTTGGATGGCTTGAGGGGCTTCGGCACTTTGCTGATGGTGAACCTTTAGACTCGTCTGCTCTATACAATGCAGTATGTATTTGGTCCAGTACCATCTTGCGACATTTCTCTAATTACAGCTCATAGCACGGAACGTTCTATACCAGTAGTCTTACAACACCATCCCTCGCTCGAGAACAGATCAAGTCACTGACGTCAACAATGTTTCGTAATATCAATGACACCTCCGCACGACATTGATGGGATATCTTTTTCGAGATGCACAATGGCCCCAATTCAGCGGTCTCTCAGGTCAAGCCCTCTGCCACGGCTTACGTTCACAGAGACAAGGTAATGCTCTAGCAGCTTTTTGACGTGGGCGAGCATGGTCACATACCCCGGGAGAGCTTTGCTGTTTTAAAAGACCTGATGAACAGTTTAACGAACTCTTTAGCACCTGAGCTGTGGGGAATGTACGCAAACTTCATTGATACCGAGTTAGATGGGAATACAGCACAAGATCTATATTGGGGGGACAATCTTCCACGGCTGAAGACTATCAAGACTAGATTTGACCCAAGCGACATCTTCTGGAACCTACAGGGCATTACGGTAATATCATGATGCCCAACCGGGTCAAAGATTGAGAATAAAACCTTTTAGATTAAATACTTAGCATCTAGGGTCGAGGTTGCTTGTCGCGTAGATGGTCTCGATCTCCTTACCTTGTACAAAAATAGCTACTATCCTCAGTTTATCAATAGTTAAATCACATGGAGTGCGGACTAGTCAAGAGATTTCATTATGCTGGTAGTCAACTATCCTTGGGACTTGTAGCAATTTGCTTCACCAGAAGATAGGTTTGGGGGTTATATTGCATACAGCTCTTTCTTTTTTACCGATGCTTTAATTAAATATTCCGGTAAACACGTCTAGCAACCATTTCATCTTAGTGATTACTTGTCGCTGATTAGCATGCAATAGCTGTGAGCAAAATATTAAACGCGAGCGTAATTATCCGTCGGGTATGTTATTTCCCAAACGTCAAAGACTCATATACCATGAGAATTAATCCAATTGGATGATTTTATCAAGGGGGTTTGGGGGATCTAACCCCATGCATGGTTCCCCGCCCAAGCTTCCCTTTTCCCCATGGGGTAGCTTAGCTGGTAGCTCCAAGGTCTAGATGCGGAGTGATGTGCGTATGTTAGCATATAAATAATTCGGGCTCCTCCATGCTGCAGTTCTTATTCAGTATCAACCACGCCTATTGTCTCTGGCTCTGTACCCCATTGCCTTTTCCGAATACTTCCAACCAGCATTATAACCCCCATTTTCAAGATGGGCGTTCGAGCCTTTTTCAAGAAAAGATCACTCAAGGTGTCAGATGACAGAGTGACAAAGGCTGCAGATCTTAGCTTGCGCGAGTCCATTTGGCCTATTGCGCTTGTCACTGTCTTGTTCTTCCTTTGGGGCTTTAGCTATGGCCTTCTGGACACTCTGAACAAGCATTTCCAGGTGACTCTACATATTGATAGAGCACGGTCTGCTGGTCTCCAGGCTGCCTACTTTGGGTACGTCTCATCAGAATCATGATACCTTCATATCTCGTTATGTCTAACCCACCGACTCGTATAGTGCCTATCCGCTTGCTTCTCTTGGTCACGCCGCGTGGATTCTACGACACTATTCTTACAAGGCCGTTTTTATCTGGGGACTCAGTCTCTACGCTATTGGCGCCTTGATTGCGATCCCCTGTATTAAAGCGAAGTCCTTTGGAGGCTTTTGTGCAGCTATTTTCATCATTGGCAATGGTCTGGGCTCTCTTGAAACTGCTGCCAATCCTTTCATTACTGGTAAGACTTTGCAGCGACTACCTTGCTTTCCTGCGATCTGACTCGAAGCAGTTTGTGGCCCTCCCAAGTACGCCGAAATGCGAATCAATATGTCACAAGCTTTTAATGGCATTGGCTCTGTCGTTGCACCTGTTTTGGGCTCTTATGTCTTCTTCAACTTTGACGACCAGAAGGCATTGGCAAACGTGCAGTGGGTATATCTTTCTATCGCTGTATTCGTCTTACTGCTCGCCACGTTATTCCTCTTCTCAAATATACCCGAGATCACTGATGCTGGTGAGTTACTCTAACCTGTGAGATCCGCAATATTTGTGATATTGACGCCGTTGCTTTAACTTTAGATATGGCCCAACAAGCCGAATCTTCCAACTCAACTACTCACGAGAAACCGCTACGCAAGCAATATCGCCTCTTCCACGCTTCCTTCGCTCAGTTCTGCTACTGCGGAGCTCAAGTCGCTATCGCAAGCATGTTCATCAATTACGCAACCGAAACGAGAAAAAACACCAGCGATTCCACAGGCTCCAAACTCTTTGCAGGAGCGCAGGCTGCTTTTGCTGTTGGGCGCTTCTTTGGCGTCTTCTTGATGAAATACTTCAAGCCTCGTCATATCTTCCTCGCCTTCTTGAGTATGTGTGTGGTTTTTATTTGCCCTGCGATCACACAGAGAGGAGATACAGGAATTGCCATGCTTTATGTGGTGCTTTTCTTCGAATCCATCTGCTTCCCAACAATTGTGGCTCTTGGCATGAGAGGTCTTGGTCGACACACGAAGCGCGGTAGCGGGTTTATCATTGGAGGAGTCATTGGAGGTGCTTGCGTTCCTCCGCTCACGGGCGTGGCAGCAGACAGACACGGCACAGGAAAGGCCATGGTCGTTCCTTTGGCATTCTTTGTGGCTGCTTGGACTTTTCCGTTCTGCGTCAATGTCCTCACTAGCTACAAAAAGGGCATTGATGCTTTTGAGGACACTGAGAACTCGTCTTCCAGCGTTGTTGACTGGGAAGAGAAGGGTACCCAGGTGGAGCAACACCATGAGACGGTGGTTGGAGAGGTCAAAGCCTGATGGGTTTCGATGCTTCAAGTTTGTTGTTACATATTCAATGTCTGGCACAACGAACTTGTTTAAATAATGTCTCTCTACGTGGTATTATGTCAGTTGCTAGGCTACTAGGAGACTGGGTTTGAGGTTTGACAATCAGGTCAAGTGGCTATGTTTCGGTTCAGTTGGGGTTCATAATTAAAGCAGATATTAGTGATTTTGTATTGGAATGGCCTTCGACGTTCATAATAAAATCTTTTATATAATTTGATGCTATCTCATTTGTGAAGTTATACAATATCAGGCAACAATGAGGGCACTGTGTATATCACTCATATGTGTTGAGAGGTGTCCTTCACCTTTATATTAAGGCTTAAAGCCTCTTTTCACCTCTCGATCTTAATCCACTTGTAAGAACCGTGGACTCATATACCTAAAGCTCCTCAATCGCCTAAGTCCAAGGCACTCGTAGTAACGCAACAATTACTGAAGTGCTATAGCTGATGCCTTAATCATAAGTAATACGTAGCAGCTCTCTTCCGTAGCAACAACCACGTCTTTAGTCCTTGATTTATCAATTATTTGTATTAAATCGAGAATCAATAACTACAATGCCAAGCCAGTTGACCCTTCATTCCATCTGTACAAAGACAACGCTCGGCGGCGAGCTTTGCTCTCCTCCAAATTAGATGTTGCTGGGCTCCTCACGCTGTAGAGTGTCGACCTAAGAACTTTACGGAACCGTTTCTACGTATGAAACTTAGCATCAAAAAGATTGCGTGAAAGCACAGGCCATTATACTCAAAGCCAATGACCCTGAGATGTATAGCAGCGTGGGCAACGTACCTGGAACTCTGTGCTCAAAGTCACAACGCAAACCTCGTGTGCTCGTATGATGATCTCACAAGCCTTTTCGACAGATTCGTTCAATCCAAGCTGAGGCATTCGATCTGCAAAAAGTAACAAGATGAAGCTGCCATGCAGAAGATAAATGCCGAACAGGTATGGCATGAAGGAGAGTTCTGGATCACACGCCAGAATCCGTGACATGGCGTCAGACGCAGCTATTGCATGAGATGCACACTTCATGAAACCAACCGAAGGTATCCAGCCATCTTTATTATCCAGCATCGATACAGCATCCCATTTACCATGGAGAAGGACGTGAAGAACATGCAGTATGAATGTGCTGTATGCAGTAACAAGCTGAGCTTGCGCGTGTCGACGGTGTGATGAGGCGTGGCTGACGTGATTCGAAGGTCTGCAATGGTCGTTGTGATCATTCTGCGGTGAAATCACACATTGTGGTGTGCGTACTTGACTCGCTGGTACAGCTGAGCTGTCAAGTGCATCAACTTGGTAGACGCTGGCCAAATCAGTTATGCTTTGTGCACACTCGGCCATGACTTGTTCTATCATAGCGGTAGCTGGGTCATCTGCGTCTTCTTGCCCATTCCCTTGAGTCGCTCGAATATTGCCAAATCGCGGATGTCGCTTTTGACGGTGCAGTTGAATAACGTCACCGAGGATCGTCATAAGTGGGAGAAAGTATTCAAAGAAGCCAATCCCCGATATACGAGTCGGGGCGCCGAAAGTATTTGAATGCGAGCTACTGTCCAATCTCGTGTTCATAGTGTTTGATCCCACTGATAGGGCTGTCCAATCCTCATCTGAAAGTGGTGCATATAATTGGCACTCGTCGTCAAGGATGCGAAGTGGCGCATTGAACGATAGAGCCAGATGGCGATCAAGACAAAAGATTAACCAAAACGCTCTTCGCCGCTCTTCTCGGACTTCCGATATCGTCAAACCTGTACGTGCAGCTTCACAGGATCTGCATCCACACGAGGTTGTTTGACTCGTGCACATAGTGGTATCTACCTGGGATGAGTTATTCTCAGGCGAGTCCTCTCTGTTCAACCCCATATTATGAGATAATCGTATTGCCTTGTTCCACCATCGGAGACAATCTGTTTTAAAGTCACCGCCAGAAGATACGATGGTGACAAGGATAAACATGAGGACATCATCAACCAGGGGCACTGGCGGAGAGGCCGTGGAAAGAGATTCACGGTGGTGATTTGGTCGACGTTTGTCTCCAGCGGTAGCGGCATACTCATGCTCTCTTACAAGAGGTCCAGCTAGTGACTCGAGTTAGAATAATACGTGTAAAGGGGGGAGATTTTTTTACTGGTAGTTCTGCTCCAAACGTCCCGATCTCTGTCTTGTATCAAAATCATCATCAACTTCCTCAACTCTTCGCAGACTATCGTCTTCTGACCCGGCAACAGAAACAACGAACTCTCAGCTGTCTGCGCACTGACCCAGAGCATGGTAACCAGTAAGGCTGGTGTAGACGCTCGCGGGTTATCATTCCGAAGAAGAGATTCCTTTCGCAGCACGTGTGCTAGAACATAGGGAGAAGAACAGCGGAATAACGATCCCCCTGGCTCAACGAAGTAAAGCTCAAACAGTTCACACACCAGCCTCGCGTCGATTATCCCATGTAGCAACGGAATTATTGGCTCGAGGCACTTGTAACGGCATCCTCGAGATTGCAAGTCTTCTGTAGCGGTAGAGGTTCCTTCGTGAGCGGATGATTCGTGGACTGCGTCAGTGCTATTGTGAACTGCTAGGCCGAGATCAGAGAGAGAATAAGAGATCTGATTATCAACCACATGATAGAGCTGATCAAAGTCCGGTGCCGGTATTGAATCAACTTGTATCTCTAGTGGTACAGCATTATGGTGCGATGAGGTTGTGTTTTGGTTGTTTTCGGGTATCGCAGGGCTCTCTGAGGCGGAATAAGTTTCATTTTGTTCTGGCTGTTGATGTAACGTGCTTTGCTCCGGATCGACATCAGCCTCTGACGATTCAGACTCGCGATCGTGCTGTGGTTGCCGTGTTCTATTTCTTGATTTTGGCTTTCGACCACGCCTGCCAATGCTGCGAGTATAATGACACGACTGTTGGTATTCTGAGACAGCAAACTATCAGTGAAGCTCTCGATAAGGACATGAATACCAACCTTGACAACGACGACTATATCAGTGACATAACGTAAGCTTCTTTGGATTCTGTTGCACTGGGGATCTCTTTCTCTGTTCCTTACCAAGGTTGCTGACCGTCGCATCGAACTCTCAAAGTGCTGCATCTATCGCAAGCGCGTCTTGTTCTCTTACGGCCACTCAGTGGAACCCTCCCAGTTTGTTGACGTGTTTCGTTATCTCGAGCATCCATTTTTTTTATTTTTTTTCTTATCCAAGTCTGGGGAAATTTCGCGGAAGCCCACTATAATCAGGATAATTATGTGAGGTAAATGGGCTTGCGGTCTTGATAAATCCCCGCCGGGACGCGTTGACAAGATTGATCCGACGGCATAGAATTTAGCGCAACCATCGAGCCAATCATCAAATTGCCAAAGTGCGGGGAAAGAGACTAGGCAGTTCTGGGGAAGTCCAAGGCCTAGACAAGACAACATTACCCTATAACCCCTCTCTTAACAATATAAAGTGTTGGATAAAAGGGTGTTGATATAACATTTGTTAGGAATTTAGACTTGTTGCTATAGCTGGGCTTGAGTTAATGCAAGAGGCAAAGGCATTTCTGCTCTTTATTATATCTTTTGGATAGATGTTATATTGCACCTTGGATCTGAAACGGAGCGAAGAGACAAAAGCACGATGTGCTAAAATATCCTGGCATCTAAGACAGCAATTTACGGTAACAATCTGTTTAGTGATATTACTGTTTTATACATATATCTAGACATCTAAGAAGTACCTTAGTCTGGAAAATCATAGTTAAATATAACCCTTAAGTCAATTTACACCTTGAAAACAAACACCTGTACGATATTTAACTTGAGCAATAATCCAATCTAACACGAATCCACTTCTATCCAATATGCTATTATGCTGCTGCTCCAATCTCTATAGCTTGGTTTGTGGCTTTTTCTTCCAGCGTTGTAGTTTCGACACCATCTGGCTGGATCATATTATCGTTGGGGTTATTCTCTTTCGCCTTTTTGCCAGAGAAGTCATAGTCCAGCCAATCCCTAAGGATCGAACGAACACGATCGAAAAGCGCCAACTTGCTCTCCACCGACTCAGAATCCAGCTCTTCATAGCTCAGCAAACTCTCTGGTTCGTTGGTAGCTTTGAGTACTCTTTTGGCTGCATTCACATTTTGCTCCAGGTCAGACACGGTGCTGATTCCCGTTATAGTTGATACTGAGAATGAGGGAGTACAGTTCTGTTTCGCCTTCAAAATCGCATATTGCATCGCGATCGAAGATAGACTTTCCCCATTTCCGTTCTTGTCCACCCACTCAGCGGCTTCAGCTGCGGCTGCTCTTAGACCTTGGGGAGCAGGATGCCAATCACCTGTCAGCCCAGTGGGAATGCCGCCTGTTCTCAACAGCCCAACGGCTAATGGACTGGAGCAAAAGACTGAATTAACGCCAGCAGCGCGGAACTGATCGAAGCCGTGTGTTTCGGCTTGTGTGTTTTGCAGAGTGAGCTGAGCCCAGGTTTGAACAACATCCACCGGGCGTCCATATCGCTTTCGGGCAAGATTTGCAACTTCAGCGAGGACATCAATATCATAGCCCGAGATTCCAACACGTAGAATAGTACCAGCACGTTGGAGCTCCAGAAGTACACCAACAGCTGTGACGGCTTCGTCAAGAGACACAAACTCAACATCATGGCAAAAGACAACGTCCAGATACGTAGTCTCAAAACGCTCCAATGACCTGGCAACAGATTGTCGGATCCAGTCTGGGGAGTAATTGAACTCATTTTCCTTGATGCGTCCAACCTTGGTCATGAGTGTATAGTCGCCGCGCTGGTACTTTGACCGGATACGGGTGCTGGATAGGGCAGCGCCCATGAGCTGTTCTGAGGGTTCATAATATGGCGACGTGTCAATAGTACGCACACCAAGATCGAAAGACCGTAGGAGAATGTCGACGATCGGAAGGGATTCAGGCTCAGGGCAGAGTTGGTAGCTAAAGCCAGCTCCACCCATCACCAACACTGGGGGCGAAGAAACTGGTGACATTGTGCCGCGGTGTTTTGCGTATAACGTGTGTAGAGAACAAGCAAGTTGGATCAGCCTGTATATAGTAGCTGAGATGAGTGTGGATTCAAATTTCGCAAGTCAGATAAATGTCATTAATTGTGTATTTAATCAGTCTTTTACAACCGGTAACCTCGAACAAAAGGAAGCAACTATACGACATCGGATTTTTCATTTATTATCGCAATTAATAAGCTATCAAAGTCTCGGATCAAATTTTATCATCTATGTTGCAGGATCGGCAGCTGGACGAGACGTTATTGGTGTTCATTGGCGGATAAAAATCCCGGTTAAAATTAAATATCCGTCGGTTAATTTCTTTGTGGCATAGCTTGTCGCGCCTTCGGTTGGTGTTTGCTGGTAAACAACTCACTCCACTCTAGGTACTGACTTAACCATACACCATAACGACCTGTCAAACGGGAGGAATGCTCCCCGAAATACTCGCGCTCGAGAACCTCATTACATGTTCAATAGGACATTTCCACCTTCCATTATCAGTAAGCTGGGGCCATGCACAACTGATGCAAGTAGATGGGTTGATTGTTCGTATGTAACTAGTCACAGTCTAATCTACCACTATTGACCTTTAGAAGGAATCCTATAAACCTGATACTCATCGCTGGCATTAACTGGCAAGATGTTGAAAGTGACAAACCCATCTGGGTTCTCAGGTTCCAGCCTCACAAATGCCTGGGCTGCATGCTGCTGTTTTGTATTAACCCAGTATGCCCCAGCAGGAAACTTGATTGTCTTCTTCCTCAATTCAGTATTCACTGTCGTCAACGCAATGCCCTTGTACTTGGTTTCTGCCAAGGTAGCGGATGTGATATTGTATGCTTCGACTTCACCTTCAAAGTCGACAGCAAGCTCATCCACAATGACGCCTGCAGCGCGGAGCCGGAGGGCGGCGTTGGACCAAGCTCTACTGAATATGTAGGCTTCGGGACGCGCACGGGTTAGGTTGCTCGCAGGAGGAGTGTTGTTGCCAAATAGCACAGGAACCTCGGTGATATTTCCTGTTTCGGCGTCAAGGTATGACCATGTTGTCTCCATCCAGCGTGGCTGATCTCTCACAATAATCTCATGGTCATTCTCGATAAAGTCCCGCCTCGCTTCTTCAACAGTTTGATATACCAGCTCAGCATTATCAGCGGCGATCTGCAGCACGGTCTCAGCAGCAGTCAACCCAGCAGTTGTTCTACGCTGGAAGTTGCGATCTCCAATTCCGATTCCCCTCGTCTCAGAGAGAAAAGCCAGTCCTTGGCCGAGGAAAACAGTGACTTCACCACGAGTATCGGTAACGAAATCTTGAAGTTTGATAGTGACGTTTTCTTGGGACGCAACAACATAGCCATTCGTCGTAAGGTTCTTCTTTCGCAGAGCGCTGGCAACTTCTGGAACGAACAGGAATTCCGCCATGGAACGAATATCAGCATGGACATTTGGGTTCTTAAAGGCCGAGAACTGGTTATCCTGCACAGGGATATATGTCTTGTTTTCGTATGTTAGCCCTCTTCGAGCCCCGTACTCATGGCAGTCAAGATGAACGTGGGCATTGAACTTCAGGTTCAACTGCTTAACATCTATAGTCTGCTGGGATGCCATTTTAGTATGGTCTCGATTGGGATCAAAGCTTGTTGCGAGGAGACGCTGAAAATAAGCCGATCCATCGGGGTTGTATCGCGGAAGAACAATAATATCGAGCTTTTCAAGAAGTGAAAGTGCCCATTCTGGTTCAGCATCCATCTTGCCAAGGAGTGCAAGGAGTGCTTCTTCGCCTGCTGGCTCATTTCCGTGAACCCCTCCCTGAAGCCACACGCGGACTTTGTTGGTCGTATTGCCCACTGCAGAGGTTTGCGGGAGCGATTTTGAGGCAGATAGAACAACATATGGGATCGAACGGCCTTCTTCCGAAGTGAACACAGGATTGTGATATGTCATCCATTCGTTTCGAGAAGCCAACGTCCATAAGAACTGTTCTAGCTTCTGTTGAGAATTTGGCGTTGACGTTCCATTGGCAAAGCCGGGAGCAACATCATCAGAATTCAGAAAAGCGAGAGAGTAGAGTTTTTGATCTACATCAGGAAAATTGGCAGCAATGTGAGGAGGATCTGGCTCGAAAGGGACTTTGTTTCCAGCGTAAGAGAGCGCTGAAGCTCCAGAGAGGAGGGTAGAAACCACGAAGAGATGCATTGTGGCGTGTTGCGTGAAGCATTTGTTGTCATGATACTTGCTATTTTATACATGATTGAACACTCCGAGCCAAGTACCGGTGTTGAAACGAGCTTCCTTCTTGATCTTAGTAAGTGATCATCATTATCAAATAAGATCAAGATAAACTTGAAACCCCGCGATTTGGCGTCTTGCCAAGGACTTTGATCCACTGTTATCACTTGGTAGGCCGACCACGTCGGGGAACTTTGACGTAACATTGCAAAATTATATCCGCACTCGGGAAACTTGCTATAGTCGGTTGATAATAAGGCTGAGGGGTTAAAAGAATCTTCAGCCCCAGCACATAGGCAAAAATCACACATTAACACACATGGGAAATGTGACCCTAAATTAAATACATCTAATACCTAAGTCATTATCCTTTCTTACTAAACAGATATATCAAGGGCTAGAAGTAGGGATGATGAGATACAGTGTTGTTTTTAAGAGGCTGCATTGCGTCCCAGTGCTCGATGATACAAGATCCTTTTGTCCTATACATATCAACGACATTAAGAAAAGCACCGTTAACTTTGGCCTTGATATGAATAGTCGTGTACTCAGGACCAACCATAACTCGGGCAATCTATAATGACTAAATTAGCTGTGATGTCCACTTTTGGGATATAAACCGAGCTTCTTTGCGACTTTAATCTATATCATCTTAAACTTAAGCACATACCTCGAAAGTATTTTCCTTTACTCCAAATAAAGGTACCAGGGACTTAGCAGCTGCGTCTCTGCCATCCGGGATGTCCGGGTTGTGCTGTACATAGTTGCTTGCGACATAGCTTTCAAAGGCTTGCTGGACATTCTTTTCCGTATAGAATGAATACGCAAAGTCATTCATGGCTATCTGAAGCATAGTCTGATCAAGATCTGGCCACGTCGTTGATGGGCAATCCCATATTGTTACATTGCTGGTGTTGATGCCAGCAATTTCAACAAGACGCGTCGGGCTTGTTGCTCTCACGTCTTGGAAAGAGCCAAACAATGTACCCAGGGCCAGATAAGAGGGGGCATGCATCTTTTGATTGCTTAAACAGCTATGACTTCCAGGTTTGAACTCGAGTAAGAAGGAAATACATATTTGTCATATCTTAGAATACACAAGTCCCTTAAATATCTTGGGGAAGACTAGAGGGGCTCCCGGGTGGAGGACCCGACCCGAAACCTCGTAGCTTGCGATCTACCTTCTATTGCTTGTATTGTAGTTCTTGATGTCCGTAAATGGGGGACCCGATCCGAAATTCTAAAGTCTGCAGGGGATTCAAGAATACAAGGTTCTTACACTATGTCTCGACATGAAGGTACAATCTCGTCAATTTCCTGCTGGGTTACTAACTAAACTTGAGAGCCTCAATGGCTTATCGTTTTCCTAGCGTACAAGCAATTATCCAGTTCGGCCATTAGTTGGCCCGTCGTATAATCATCCTTGCTAAATCCCAGGTCTAAAGGCCCAAGGTAGCCCATAGTGCAAGTCCACCAACAACCCATGGAAACATCATTCTGAGGGCCATCTGCGCATTGAACTCCTGCATGAGGTCCAAGACGTCCTTTGAGGTGGCTTTCAACGGTTGGTTCTCGGTAGTAGTTGAATCGGCAATAGCCAGCAGCTTGTAGGAAGGGCCAAGCATCACCTTTCGTACCCAGATCCAGCCAAGAGGCATAAGCCCTCCAGCAGCAGCCCAGATCTTCCAAGACAAAGCAGAGCTGTTTTCTTTGAACTCTCCATAGGCAATAGTGCCAATAACGATGATAGTAGTCAAGTCCACCCAGGGCACAGTGGCTGACATGGACCAGTAAAAGTACTCCCATTGCTTTGCAGCATCTTTGGGTGACTTTTGGACGATTGGGTAGACTGAGGGGAGAAGACGGTAGCCTGATGTCATGGTACCTCCATTGATGAGACTACCAGCAATGGCAATACCCTTGAGAGCGGGGAGATAGGCGTGAAGAGAAGACATAATGTCTGTGTATCTGACAAAGGGTTTTTGAGGAAGTGATGAGGGAAAAAGTGATGCCTGCAACAATATTTGAATATAGTAGAGGTGAATAAATTCTGAGGCTAGTATTGGTGTTGAGTGTTTGCGTGTCAAGTCGAACAAAGAGGTAGCATGGGCAGTTAAGGACTTAAGACTCCCGATTCATAACTCAAAGATGCCATTTGACTGCGTGTTATCGCACAGTACGCAGCCGTGGCTCGTCATTATACACTGCCGAGTTTCCTGAACTCACATATCCTTACCTCTTGTGGAATTTCAGCTGAGACAATATTGAAAGCATGCAGCAAGCCACTGGACGAGCCGCTCCGCACTGCTCTTTCTTCCGGGCAAGCCGTCTTCAGATAGTGCATACACCTAAAGCTAAAGCTAAAGGGTATCATCAATTTCATAGTAGGATTGAAAGCGGAGAGAGCTGAACATCTCAACGCAGCTGAATCTGTTAAGAAACTGTCGGCAATTCGCCCAAGATCATGCTCGAGCTTCAACTGAGACATTTACAATGCCTCGGGCTTCTTTGGATGGACAAGGTTCGGGTTTGCGTTATCGGTTTTTAGCGCTTCGTCTTGCATTAGCTCTTGCATTAGACTAGTTTCCCCTCAGTGCTGGCTTACGGCAAGCTCCTCCATGCTTGTTTTGGGCTTAGTATAGCTGCCGTGGCTGGCTGTTAATTATCCTTGGTGTCCAAGTAAGCATGCACCGCCATGCAGAAATTATGAAATATGGACAGAAATACTACGTAGTAAGATGTTTCTTCAAAAGTTCGTCTTATCTTAGAGGCTGCCGAGCGTTTCCCATGCCGAGCGGTCAGAGTTGCGAGCATTTTGCCTGTGTAGGACTATAACTTAATAGGTAAAGTG
>PVPY01002174.1:0-21491 GCA_002982035.1 Fusarium algeriense | reverse complement strand
ATCCTACATTTTAGGTTGGGCTAGTCTAAAGCTGGAGCTGTTCCTTTGAGATCGGTCGCACGCAAATTGGTGCAGCTGCAGGCTCCTTTCATTCTACACTAAACTCATCCCTCATTCCATTCCAGCGATTCATGCTTTTCTTCTCCTCTCTCTCTCTCTCTCTCTCTCTTCACAAAAAAAAAAGAAAACTCACCTGAACGCTTATCGTGCGTGGATATCGAGATAAACCTTTGCAAACCCCCTTTATTTGACATCCTTGTCTGTCCAGTCTCTTCCTACTTTACCTTGATCCCACTCTCCCCACGTTTTAAACCTCCAGATCATAAAACGACGACTTGGCATCTTCCGTTTGCGAACGCTGTACTCCGAACGATTAATCATGTTGTGAAAAGAAAGCGACTTTATTTATTAATCCCCTCGACGTTGTTTTTTTCTTTGCTTCGTCGCTAGTCTCACCACTTCAAACGTCTTCGCCGCTTTCTGCCCCGCGATCGAATCTTCCAACTTTCGCATTCGTCATCTCCTTCGCCCTTCCGAAAAAAACCTGCGCATTCGTTTTCTGTCGCTGGCGTCAGAATTTCTCTTTTGCGCTGCGCCGTAATCGGCCACGATACCTGTCGGACTCGCGAGATCAACCGACGACATGCCCAAGATGCTTGCGCCTGGTTTCAGGACACGGCGCAGTTCCTCCTTCATGCGATTTAGCGCCCTAGCTGCTCTCGTGCTCTTTGCGTTCTGGACATTTAGCAATCGTGCTCCTGCTCCTTTACTACCGCTACAGAAATCACAATCAGCTGCTGATGGCTCCGGATCTTTTGCTCCTGCGAAAGCAGGTAAACAACCTGTACGTTCAATGCCCCAGATTTAGTGGCACGTGCTAACTTGGACAAGTTCTCAAACAAACCTGTGCAGGGCGCCCACCCGATTGACAAGCTCATTAACGATGGCGGAAAACGATACAAAAACCTCCTCTCCAAACAATCGCATACCCTCGAAGAAGCAGCCCAAGCATACCGTCAACGCCGTGGCCGTCATCCCCCTCCAGGATTCGACAAATGGTGGGAATTTGCCAAACAAAACAACGCCATCGTGGTAGAAGAATTCTGGGATCAGGTTTACCACGACATCGAGCCGTTCTGGGGCGTTCCTCAGCCTATCATTCGAAAAGAAGCATACAGCTTTGAGATGTCGATCCACATTCGAAATGGAAAGGCCAATTCAACGAGTGATTGGTTTTGGACGTTGATTTGGCTTGATATGATTCGTTCTATTGAGCATATGGTTCCTGATTTGGATATGCCGTTGAATGCAATGGATGAACCCCGTCTTGTGGTGCCGTGGGAGGATATCGACGGGTACATGACCAAGGGAGCTGCGTCGCGAAGTCTTTGGCCTGCGAAGGAGGTTGTTTCGGAGTTTCAGAAGCTTCCTACTGCTGGACGCCATGATAGGGATGTCAGGATTCCTTTCAAGCGATGGGAAAAGACCAGTACGTTTGCCAGAGAGTTCGTTTGGATGTCCGCTAACAATTACAGGCCCCTACTGGCCAATTGCCCGTCGAGGATGCCCCCCAGACAGTCCAGCCCGCCAAGCCCCTCTAAAACAATCCTTCAACCACCCCCCCGAAATCGACATCTCGAACGCCGAAAAGCATTCTTTCGCGGGCTACGTTTCTAACTTTACCCTCTCGAGCGAAATATGCCACCAACCAGACCTTCAAGGCCTAAACGGTCTTTTGATCAATCCCATCTCCGTATCGTCTACAAAAATTTTGTTTCCCATGTTTGGCGGCTCAAAACTCGCCATCAATAATGAGATTCTTCTTCCTCCCCCGATTTACTGGAAGGGAGAAGAGCGATTCACGGGCGGTGAGGATGATGTGGAGTGGCAGAATAAAGGCAACACCGTGGTTTGGCGCGGCGTCGCGACGGGAGGGAAGAACAAACCTGAAAATTGGCGTGGTTTTCATCGTCATCGCTTTGTTTCAATGCTGAATCAGACAAAAGTTTCAGCAGTGGAACATGGTAAGGAAAAACCAGAGAATTTTGTTCTTCCTTCAGAGAAGTATAATCTTCATGCCCAAAAGGATGGACGTCTTGGCGAATGGGTCGGCGAATGGTCTGAAGTAGGCTTTGTCGATCTCATGTGCTCACCATCCGAAGAAGACGGTCGCTGTTGGTACACGGATCATTACTTTGCCAAAGTTGACGGCATGGACATGCACGAGCAATTCGACTACAAATACGTTCCCGATATCGACGGAAACTCTTTTTCAGGTCGTTACCTCGGTTTTCTCAACTCAACTTCCCTGCCTATAAAAGCAACTCTCTTTAGAGAATGGCACGACAGCAGACTTGTGCCTTGGGTGCACTTTGTACCAATGGATAACAGATTCCAGGACTTTTACGGCATCATGGAATATTTTAGAGGATATGGTGAAACAATTGGCCATGATAAGGCTGCGCAACGTATCGCCCTCGAGGGAAAAGAGTGGGCGAACAAAGTCTTGAGAAAAGAAGACATGCAGATTTATGTTCTGCGATTACTGCTGGAGTACGGACGGGTCATTGCGGATGATCGCGATAAAATGGGTTGGGTGGACGATGCGATCAAGGATCCGTCTATTGAAAAGACGTGGAAGAAGTTCAAGCTATGATAACATTACAACACATTACATTGTATGGAGTTGGCCTTGATTTGGTAGGCGATGGCGTTTTGGCGCGGCTTTCTTTTTTTGATGCATGTCGTTTTGCTCTACGGACGACGACCGGGGTTATCGCATCTAAGCTTAAGGTTAGTTCATATAGACTCAAAGTGAGTTTTAGTTCATTGTATCAATTATCATGATATACATTTCTATTTGTCTAGCGTAATATGGTACATGTAAATATTGTAGGTATCGCATCAAATATTCGTACAATTCTATGAAACACCGCCCATGGCTCCACCCTTGGACTCATCCTCTTGATCTGTATTAAGTTCATAATCATCCATCAATCTACCCACAAGCGTAGTATACTCTGGCGCAAAAGGCCACTCCAAATAAGCCTTAATAATATCCGACCACTGTTTCTCAGTAACACATCGAGCAGCCAACGCTCCATGTTCCGAGATTGGTGAACCGCCCTGCGCAGGATCATAAATCGATGGAATATGAGCTGCGACGTCTCCAAAACCAGGCCACGCGCCGTCCATCGCTTTTGTGACTGGCGCAAGCATGTGCTGGAACCAGTAGCGCAGCATGGTATCTGAGATTGTACCATTTCGCGAAGTGGGGCCGTGCTGGCGGGTGTATATGCTCATGGCTTTAGGTTGGAAGTCGAGAAGAGCGCAGGGCATTCGAGGGTAGAATTCATCGGCTCGTGCGGCGAGGGGTTCAAAAGGTCGACGATCCCACATTAGAACTGGTTCTTTTTGGCGGAAGAGATGGTAATTGTCACGGACCATCAGCCATTCTTTTCGTGTATTCTTCTTGATACCGTCCAGGCGGGCGTTGAAGGCTGCGTCGGCGGCGGCGAATTTTTTGGGGGATTTCTTGTACATCTTGAATAAAGCGTCGCGCTCTTGTAGCAATTTAAGGAACAGCTGTGAATCATTGTCGTCGTACTTTTCGCGGTATCGCAGCATTTTTAATCGGTACGATGCTTCGGCGGTTTCGTCCTCTGCAAGCGCTGTTTCCAACCCTTCGAGTTCTTCACGGTACGGACGCTGGTGTCTGGGTGGGAAAACGCCTGCAAGTTGTTTCATGGCGTATTCAGGATTTGCGCTGAGATTCTTGTACACGATTGTCTCGCGGCCAGAGGGCATGGTTAGACCAGCATTCTTCATGCGCTCGAGGGTGCGATAGCCTGATTCCATGTTTATCCATTCATCACGGAGTTCATAACGATCTTCGACTTCGACGTCATGCCCGGCGATTTCGTGGAGCCATTCTAGAGAGAGTTCTGCTTCGAAGGCGCTTCGTTGTCGGCGGATGGCACATCGTGGGAGAAGACGGCGTTTGCCATCGTCGGAAATCCAGACTAGCATGCGCACGAGACCATATTGTTGGAAGAGGGATGCGGTGCGGATGCTGGACATTAGTTGGTAGAGAACCATTGTGCTGACGCATTCGAACATTTGGTACTTCTTTGGTGGGCAGAAGCACAGGTTTACGTTGACGAGGAGAGTATCGTTTCGTTCTGGTTCGGCGGCGGGATCGCGTATGGTTTGGTTTTCGAGAGATTCGAGGATTGAGTTTAGATCTTTCCAGAGAATACCTGCTTTCGGAACGGCTTCGACGTTGGGTTTGTCGAGAAAGTCGCCCAAAAAGGGTTTGTACACTTCGATATCGGGTTCCATGAGGATATGTTTTCTCGGTTGGACGAGTTCATGAAGAGTTCGACTCCAAAGACCTGGACCGGGGTTTATATCGACGATGTCGCATCCTTTATGGCGATCGAGCGAGGAACCCATGTAATTGGCAATATCATCTACACAATAAGCTTCTGACCAAAAGTTTTAAGGGGTAACGTACCGCAGAGACTTTGGCTGACGAGGTTGCAACGGTGCTTGTCACCCATCACAGTGGCTTTTCTGCGACCTGCCCTGTGAGACCATGTCCATAGACCTGTATCTCGTAGTTGTTCGGAGAGTTCGTTTGAGGGTTCGAGTTGTTCATTTGTGATTTTTGTGGTGGCGTGGCGGATTAGGGAGGGTGAAGCGCGGATGCGCCGCACGAGAGATGGGCGAGCATTTTTGAAGGCGATGAACATGGGGAGTCGAGGGCGTATATGTTGCAACGATTGGGATGGTGGGATATTTGGTGATGAGATGAAAATGGTTTTGCCGCTGGATACCGCTCGATAAGATCGATAAGATAAGACAGTGGGTCCTTAGAGGGTTTGCAGACAGAGTCTCGATGGAGTCGGGTGCTCTTAAATAGACATTTCTGTCCATCTGAACACTCTAGCAGTGTTAAAACATCGATCTGCTAGTCAAACTGTGTCTCTCATCATACTAAGCCCCAAAGCGCCTCTGCAAAGGTTTAAGAAGCTTGATGGCGATGAATGGCGGGGCATCCATCTTGGAAGTTGCATGCTGTGGCCTGCCAAAAGCTTGCAGATCGCCGAGGAGGCTCACGGAGGAATTCTGGCTTGGTATTCTTTAATATCGATTTTCTTATTTCGGATGAGAGTTCAACAGCTTCCAAGTGGTTGTTGTTCTCTGAATGAACTAATGTCATATGGCGGCTTCTTCCAAATGCCCATCATTTACCCTGCACTCAACATCATCAAGTCTTCGAACACTAAGCCCAATCTGTACAGCTCAAGACACTCACTCCGTCATCACTCAAAGCCATTTTAGTGGCCATGTCCCTCAACTCAAAATCGTATATCAACATTCATTTCATTTATTCCACACCATCCATATTCCCAAATCAAGCTACATAGATAAAAGAACTCCACAAGACGCCGCCATGCTAAGACATAATCCTGTACTGTAAACTTCGCTGCCTCCCGTTATGTACCTACATAGTATCTGTCTCCACTATCATGCACCCTCACTTCCAAACTCATTGGTCCACTCAATCTGCCTTGCAATATCATCCTTGGAAACAGTAGGGTGCGAATCCTCAAGCGCCATCTCGAAATCCTTCAGCGCTACATCTGGCGCCAGGAGTTCGTCGGATGATACGTCGTCGTATGTCATCTCGATCTTTTCGGGGTCGCCTGGTGAGCAGGGCGTCAACATGCGCTTGCCGTCTTTCATAACCTGGAATTGTTAGTCAAGATCAAATTGTAAATGGGGTGACTTACAGGCTTGAAGTGCGTGGCTTGTAAAATCTTGCGGACTGGTCGCATAAGAGCAGATTGAACAACGTTGGCAATATCACTACCCGACATTCCATCAGACTTTGCAGCAAGAATGTTGTAATCGCTCGCGACAAGAGAAGTTTCAGTATCGCCAATGGCCAGCTTGAACATGCGCGCGCGACCGTTCATGTCGGGAAGACCAATATGCACACGACGCTGGAAACGTCGTCGAATAGCTGCATCCAATTGCCAAGGAATATTGGTGGCGCCGAGAACTAGAATACCCTTGCTGTCGTTGCCTACACCGTCCATCTGAACAAGTATTTCGGTCTTTATGCGACGTGAGGCTTCGGATTCGCCTTCACCTCTGGGTCCGCAGAGCGCATCGATCTCGTCGATGAAGATAACCGAGGGCTTGTTTTCGCGCGCCATGGAGAAGAGAGCCTTGACCAATCTGGAGTCTTGTTAGATATGTAACAGAACAGTCGTAGGGAACTCGCCTTTCACTTTCACCCATCCATTTGCTGACCAAATCGGAACTGCTGATGCTGAAAAAGGTACTGTTTGCCTCTGTCGCTACGGCCTTGGCGAGGTAACTTTTACCCGTTCCTGGAGGTCCATACAGCAAAATACCTTTCCACGCCTGTCGCTTGCCCTGGAAAAGACTGGGGAACTTGATGGGAAGAACAACAGCCTCCTTCAACGTCTCCTTGGCACCCTCGAGACCAGCGATATCCTCCCACCGCACATTAGGCCTCTCCTGGAGAATAGCACCAGACAGGGCGTTGCGCAGCTTCTTGTTATCGTCGTCCTCACCAGCCTGCGGTTTCCCCTTGCCGGTTGAGCTGCCGTTAGCGCCCATGATGGCCTTTCCACCGTTTGCGTTGTCGCTCTCGCTGGCGAGGAATTGCTTGAGTTTTTCGGCGCGGTCGAGGTAGGTTGCCATCTTTTCCTGCATGGTGACTTTAAGAGCCTTGTTCTTCTCCCACTTGAGCGCCTTGACCCAGAGTTCCATGGAGGACATGTATAGATCGAAGGCTTTTTGATACTCCTTGTTGTGGTCGGCTGTGATGGCCTTTTGCACCTCTGCGATGGCGCGATCGCGAAAGTTGGTTGACATGGTGACGTTGTGTTTTGGAGTCGATGGACGTGGGGGAGGGGGGTTTCTAAGGAAGACGGACTCGAGACGGGCTCCTTGAGGAGCAGAGGAGAGGTCGAGGAGAGGGAGAAGGTCGAAGAGGTAAACAAACAAGAACCTCAGGAGGCGAAAGTCGCTGTCAGATGGTGGACGATGGTGAGGCAACAGTGCAGCAGCAAGCAAAGCAGTAGTAGGTACAGACAGACAGACAGGTACAGGCTGTGGTGGATTGAATTGGCGGGGAAACATCAAGATTCACGGTTGGTCTAAGGGTAATGCTTATAGCGGGGCAGAGAGGGGCTGCACAACTTTACCTTACCTTTACATTTGAGTCTCGACCTTGGCAGTTTAGGCGACGACTACACCAAAAAGACGAATCAGAAATAGGCAGGAGGATTAGTGATATTTTACCACTTTTTACATCATCATGTCGGATCCTCAAGCGCAGTTGCAGGCTTTGTCTGAGGACTTCCAGAAGCTTCAGGGCGGTATGTTTGGGACATCTGAGGAGGAATAGTGCTGATGGGACTAGAGCTTCAAAACGCTGTGGCGTCGCGACAGAAATTGGAGGGTCAGAAGCAGGAGAATGTTGGTGTGCAACAGGTATGTCAGACCTCAGAGGACGGTATAGTCAGCTAATAAAGTGCAGGAATTTGAACGACTACAAGAGGGAGAGACAATCTACAAGCTCACTGGACCGGTTCTACTCAAGCAAGACAAATTTGAGGCCGAAAACACAGTCAAGGGTCGTCTAGACTTTATCAGCGGTGAAATGTGAGTACTTTCCCCCCCTCACTACCTGTCGCATGCTAATATTCTCAGCACACGACTAGAAAGCACAATCAAGGAGACACAAGAGAAGCTTGAGAAGAAAAAGACAGAGATCATTCAGATTCAAACCGCCGCTCAAAGCCAGGCCAAGGAAGCACCTCAGTAATGAGCAGTAATGATGAGAGAAATGAAGAAAAATAGACCATGAGTTGAGTTATATTCTACAATACGGATGATGATGACAAATACCTGGCACTTTATGAGCGCCGCGCTAACGGGAGAGTCCTTTAAAAACGCCAGTCGTGAACTTCGTGATGTGAATTAGTTGATGGCCATGATGCTGAAGCCCCAGGGGACGCCCATGTTCTTGTGTTCTTGAGCTGCGATGGGGGAGAAGAAGTCTTGCTTATCGTCTGCAGCGACGGGTTGAGGTGATGCGGCGTCTTCGTCTGCGTCAATGGCTGAAAGAATGGCTTCAGCAATGTCGCTCTCCTTTTGACAATTCTCAAAAACAGCATCGCCTTCAATGAGACTCTGCATCCATGCGCGCTGATCACTCTCCGTAAAGAGCTGTGCCTCACGGTTAAGAACGCCATAAGTGACCTTTTCACCAGTCTGAGCCAAGCGCTGGAAAATTACTGTAAACGCAGCAATAGCCTGTGCGAGAATACGAGCTTTTTGCTTTGAGCTGAGATGGGCAAAGATCTCAGAGTCTTCTTCGAGAACAGATTGGGTGTTTGTGTCGAAGATGGATTGGAGAATGCGATGCAGGATGTTGCGACAGGTTAGGTCAAGATCGGCGCTGACGTCTAGCTCAAACACTGAGGAGATGTTGCGAAGGATGCTGGAGAGGGCGTCGAGAGGGCAGAGGTCGTTGGGGAGGGTGACGTGCCCTTGTTCAATTGTGAAGATGTCAATTGCGGCGTTGACAGCGGCTGCGGATGTTAGTTGAGGTTTGTGAGGTGAGATGTTGGGGGGAGATGTACCTCTGCGGGTGTTGTCGATATTGACCTCGACGGCCGAAACAGTAGAGTTGTTCTTGATGGCTTCCATTTTGAAGTGTAAGTGAGTATACGAATAATTTTATGATGAAGTACAATGAGCGATTGAAGAAATGAGGTGCCAATTTATACAACTTGTTGAACCTGGGGGATACGCCGGCTTTTGAACCTCTCGGCCCCTTACAAAAATTCTTCCCAGGAGATGCCCAACTCGTTGAGAATACGGCATATATCCTGGCAGCCTCATAACAAAGGTCCTCATGGCCACACCGTGGTCAATGCCCCCCTTACCTACCTGACCTGAGGTGTCATGGGCGTGGATAGATGGGCCGATTGCCGTCTTTCACCGTGGGGTTTAATTGACCGACACGACATGGTGGCGGCATGATCATGATGAAGGACAAGACATGATGTGTACTTTGGGGGTACCAAGAGATTGTTGTCTTCTTGGCAGATTTATCACATTCTATAATTCATGATTAGATCTAGTTAACCTGATCAAGTAGTCTGTAAACAGTATCTTCACCAGCGTCGTCTGTCTTTGTTTCTCTTCCAGGGGTCATGGCCCGGTTTCCCCGAACCTAACTAAACCTTGAATGCTGGGGAATTTTGCTGGCGAATTCTCCCGATGTCTAAAAGAAAACAACGGAAGATGTCGGAACAGATGAGACGCCTTAAGTTGCTGAGGAGATTAATTCCAAGGAATATCCAACTCGGTGAGACAGCGTGGGATTGCATTGCAGATGGGATATAGAATTGTACGATTCACATGAAGAAAACACGCCATTTACTCCATGATTCGAGAAGTGGCTGTGATGCATGTAACAGCCACAAAGTATGAGGCTGCGTTTCATCTCTTCGCTTTACTTGCATAGTACTGTTTTGGTTATGAATGTTGGATAAATGAATTCCCCGCCATTGGGCATGGAGGGGCAATCAAGGTACCGAACTGACACGGGCGCGTCGTCACAGGACCCATCCATTTTCCCATTGATTCCATCACCAGGCAGCTCGAAAACGTTGGACTGTTTGCCTAACAAGCCACGCGGCGCCCGACCATGAACTTGATATAATCTTTCGACGACTTTACGACTCTACGATAGTCATCTTCACTACGTCAACATGGAATCGCGGATTGTGATGCGGCCGACGAGGCCTCAGACCGTCAAGGAGCTGGTGGCTCAGGCTGAGAACTTCAACTTTAATACAAACATTCCGGTTAAGCACTGGACACGCGCGGCCGAGACGCTGTATCAAGAGGTATGCCAGTCGAGGCCCACTTGTGCTGTGTCTAGCTAACAAAGAAGGCCTCATTTGCAGTTTCGGATGGCGACTTCGGTCGAGCTTATATGATGCTGTATCGACATTCCCTACTCGTCCTCAAATACATCCCGACACACCCCCAGATCAAAGATCCAGATAACAAAAAGGCGTATTCAGCGCTGTCAAAACGTATAAAGCGCGTCATCCAAGACCTCGAGCAGCTCAAACCCGAGATCGAAAATGCCGTCAAAGAATGGGAGCGGATGGCACTTTCGACTAAGCCGAATACTGAGACCGAACCTTCGTCA
This sequence comes from Fusarium algeriense, assembly GCA_002982035.1. Lineage (NCBI taxonomy): Eukaryota > Fungi > Ascomycota > Sordariomycetes > Hypocreales > Nectriaceae > Fusarium > Fusarium algeriense. Next base: position 11,215 of record PVPY01002174.1, on the reverse strand, counting down.
CGATATGAGAAGTTTGCGGCGCGCGATCCGAGTTTGACGGGTAATGCGAAGATTCTGGATGCGTTTGATAATCAGGATCTAGCTGTTGATCTTGCGCAGAAGGAGTTGATGAGGAGGGATACTGCGAGGAGAGCTACGAGACAAGCGGGCATTACGGATGAGGATATTATGTCGAGACGAAGAGGTGGAAGATGGGATCAATGGGACGGAGCGAGGATTGGAGACGATGATGATCTAAGACGACAGATGGAGGCGACGAGACATGCTCTTGATTCGGCGCAAGAGAGACGAACGGACGATGATTACCGACCAACGTCGCATACGTACAGTTACCCATCAATCTCCAGACCTCGAGCCGTTGAGTACGAGAGCCAAACGCCGAAGCCTTCAATACAGCCAAGTCGCCCACCAAAAGAACCCGTCGCTCCTCTAAACACTCCAACATCGCAGAATCTCCCACCAGCTCTTCCACAAAAAGTCCCTCTACCAGGCTACGCACCTCTCATACCCTCACCATCACCCCAACCCTCCCTTCCCGAAGTCCCTCGCAAAGAAGCCCTCGACGCCGCTCCACCAACGCTCCCGAAAAAAGAACGTCTCACCTTTAAACCAGGCGCATACCTCGAAAACGGCGATCCAATACGGTCTCTCTTCCTTCCGAAAAATCTGCGCCAGAAATTCCTCGATATCGCAGCGGACAATACCCGTCGTGGGCTCGAAATGTGCGGTATGCTGTGCGGTACACCCATCAACAATGCACTGTTCGTTCGATGTCTTTTGATCCCTGATCAGAAGTGTACGTCGGATACGTGTGAGACGGAGAATGAAGAGGTCATGTTTGATTACTGTATGAAAGAGGATTTATTGCTCTTGGGATGGATCCACACGCATCCTACTCAGACGTGTTTTATGAGTTCGAGGGATTTGCATACGCATGCTGGGTATCAGGTTATGATGCCTGAGAGCGTCGCGATTGTATGCGCGCCGAAATTTCAACCATCGTAAGTTTTTCACGGGAATTGAGATGATTGAGATACTGACGAATTAGGTATGGTATCTTTCGATTGACGCATCCTCCGGGCCTGGATCACATTCTCAATTGTAATCATCAGGATACGTTTCATCAGCATTCGATTGACAATATTTATCGTGGGGCGGGACAACCGAAGGGTCATGTTTATGAGAGCGATAAGCTGGACTTTTATGTTCATGATCTTCGGACTAAATAGAGTGCATAGCGATGGAGTTATGGCCATGTGTTAATGAAATACAAATAGTATTAAAGCTGTAGGAATGTGTTACTACACATCGACCTGCAGAAGTAATAGATCATGCCCGCAAGCTACCCTAGCCAAAGTGTAAGTAGTCATAGTATGTGTGATGCTTGTTTCTGGGTACTTGTGCAGGGAATTACTACGACTGCCAGAGGAGCCTGTTCGGTTCGACAATACCAGTAGATAACTTTGGGAAGCCAGTGAATTACTTAGGTTTATTTCATTTGACTTGTTGACCAAAATGATATTTACAGTCCCCCCTACAGCTTTGACTTGGGCTTGGTGACAACTCCAACACACTTGATCTCGATATTGGCGTTCATAGGAAGACTCTTGACAGCAACGCATCTACTAAAGTCAGCATTACTAATCCCCAGTCATCTCTTCTCAATCAACTCACGTTCTAGCAGGCTTGACATCACCCCAGTACTCAGCATAAACCTCATTCATCTTGGCATAGTACTTCATATCAGACAAGTAAATATTAACTTCAATCACATCATTAAGGCTCGAGCCAGCCTCTTCAAGAATAGCACCGAGATTAGAGATAATTTGACGCTGAACGGTTCCAATCAGTAACTAATCGAGATTTGAGGGGGGGTTGACTCACTGTGTGAGCCTCAATGTCGCCGTCGATTATCTTCCCGGTCTTGGGATCCATTGCGACGCCGCCGGAGGTGAAGACGAAGCCATTGGCGATGATGGCCTGGTTCATCAGGTTTTGAGGCACGGCGGGGGCCTTTTTGGTAGAGACGGGTGTTCGAGTCATTTTGAGCGGATGAGATACTTGGGTTTGGCTGATGGTGATGATGAGTGAGAAAAATGGAGAAGATGAATGATGAGGGCGATCGCGGGGTGTAGATCTGTCTTCCGAAGACCATTGATATTCGATTGGAGCCGATGAGTGTTTACAGCGGTATCACCAACAAGGTGATAAATTCAGATGAGATGTTTCAAGGAAGAGGTTAGTATTTGGGTAATACTATAATTATAAGACTGTTTTGGCGCGTCGCAGAAGGATGTTTGGCATAGACGCTTATTTCCCGACCGGGCAGGTTTGGAAGTTGGCCGAGATCGGACTCTTGGTCGTGGAGCTGACCAAATTGAGGAATTCATCACTTAATAAATCAATGATAAAAGAAGGGATTTACTTCCATATAAAAGTTCAAAAGAATACAGCCAACAAGCTTCCCACCAGCAACCCTACAGCAACCAATACAGACGACGCAGAACATCGAGCAGCATAACTTCCCTGAGGAACATCAGAAGGCTCTTTACCACCAACTCTTGTAAAGTTAGAAGAACCCTCCAACGTCAGACTCTCCAGACCTCCCTCGATCTTATCCAACGGCGCAACAAACGCCATCTGACTCCAGCTAAACTGTGTATTCCTCCCTCCATACACAAAAACCTCGAACCTTCCCACTACGTCACCGTTAATAAACACAACCGTGCCGTGAAGGACATCTGTTACTAATGTAATCTCAGTGGGCGTAGAGATCTTCACGGGTTTGTGCGTAGATGAGGTATTTACCCAGATACGGCCTGGATGTCCGGGGTCAAGATTTAAAACATCGTCTTTGGTAACCTTGCGAAGGGGATACTCCCATCCATCGGCGGTGAAGACTAGATTTCCCTGCTTGTCGAGGAAGAGGGTGTCGTCTGGACCGGAAAGTGTGAAAGCACCCGTGATGGAGAGTGTGAGGGTGTAGTTCATTCCTTTGCTCCCATGACCAAGACGAACTTCCTTTCCATCACCATCTGAACGAGTCCACGATACCAAAGTGCCGTTCTTATTGTCAAGAGATAAAACTCTATCAAGATTCTGATCCGGAGCCCGAGGAGAGTAAAAGTCAACACTAGTATCACTCGTCTCCAACATCTTCGGTCCACGACTTCCACTCCAAGCTCGGCCTCCCACTAAAGCTATACCCCGACGCATAGAGTAGTACGCCTCAAATTGAGTGGTCGCATCAGGGCCGTTATCATTCCACGCCGCTAAAGTCGCACCTCTCAGTCTCGGTTCCTCATCCTTGAGTTGCATGCTCGTGTTCACGGGGTTAAAGTCCGCTGGAGTCCACTGCCACTTATCCTTATCTGCAAAGTTGAACACGCGGCTTTCGTTGAAGAATTGCGGATAGCGTGCTGGAATAATGGGCATGTGGTCGTTTTTAAGGCTTGTGTAGGCCCACCAGTCTTCTGAGTTGATTACATCGTAGCCATCTTTGACGAGTTGCACGGGGTCAGATTGCCCGTATTGCCAATGCTGAATGATGACGTCTTTGTCGATTGTTTGGTTTTTCTTCGATGGTTCATGTGTACCCCATATTCGACTCCGCTTATCAGCTGTAGAGTTGATAAAACGGCTCATCTTGTTGACGAAAGTGATATAATCGTCGGCTAGTTCAGCGTCGTATTCATCAGCGCCGATGTGAACTTCCTTCGTCTTAAACCAAGGTAGAAACTCTTTCCAGATGCTTTGTACTGTTGGTAGAGTATCGGGATGTGTCAAGTTTAACAGATCTTTCTTAGCCAAAGCTAGTTCTGGTTTCCATTTGGTGAGATACAACGAATGACCTGGTGCCTCGATCTCTGGAATGACTGTGACGCCGCGAGAAGCACAATGGCTCTGAAGCTCCATGAAGTCGTCTTTTGACAGCGTCTCATTCTCTCGTCCATGAAGAATACCTCGTAATGACTTATCCTCCGGCAACAGCGAAAAATGCGAGTAAACATCCCTCCAACTCTCATTCTTCCCACGATTGAGCGGATAATTATCACTAAGATGATAATGAAACTCATTCATCTTGAAGAAAGAAGCATAACTGCACAATTCCTTGAGAAAGTCCTTCGAATACCACTTCCTTCCTGCATCAAGCATGTAGCCTCTCGTTGCGTAAGCAGGAGCATCGCGCCCAAGAGTACTTGTGATTGTCCCATTGCCTGCAAGGAGAAGTTGAAGAAAGGTTCTGGTTCCCCACCACATTCCACGAGCACCCGATCCGCTGATGAAAACGCGATTAGAGTTGACGATGATTTCGTAGCCTTCGGATGTTGTTTTTCCGTTCTCATACGTGAGATCAGAAGATTCTCCGGTGTAGGGGCCAAGAGAGATACCGCTAGCGTTGGTAGGAAGTGAATCGACGCGTTTCAACGTCCAGTTGGATCCTGTGATCTTGGCGAGGTCATCTTGAAAAGTGGTCGCGAAGTCGTGGGCGGTAGGCGGAATAAGAGTGAGGCCATCTTTGTCGCTAACAGATGCGAATTCATCATCGATATATATAACCTTTGGACTTGAGTCAATAGACCAAGTCTCCTCCACGAAAGAATCAGAAGTCTCAAGAATCGGAGGAATAAGATCTTGTGCTGCTGTCAAGAGAGGAGCCGCAAGCAGAATGCCTGCCACCAGATATTCCTTCAACATGACGCCACTGTACAGAAGCCCAAGATGTAGAGTTTGAAATTTCTACGTCCAATGGGCCATTATAATTGAATACTGATGTCGTACTGCTTGGTTCTCGTCTCTGTCGATCATGGTGAGATCTGGCCTTGACTCCGCTACAAGTGCGGGGATGTTACTTGATTGTAACAACGCGGATGTAACTGTAACCATGGCTGTTATCTTCAATTAGCAAAAGATCCTGAAGCACACCTTCTTGTTTAAGCTTGGTCTTTATCTACCCTAGCCTTGTTTCAATTTATGGCTATGCCAAGCTTAAACCCTAAATGCGTTTACGTCGCCAGATGAAAACACCAACGCCAACAAGAATAAGTCCAAAGCTGCGCCGAAACCGACACCCATTCCGACCTATGAAGCTGTTGGCATGAATGGCTTCCTTCCATCATCTTTCGTCTCTGGTGTTGGAGTCTTCTTTGCAGGGGTGCTTGATGGTGCTTGGTTCATCGTTCCATGCACTAGCCCAAGATATCTCCCATGCATTTGTCGCATAGCGACTATCAATGCTATCAACTCCCATATATAAGGAGCCACTGGCTTGGATGTCAAAATGGCCTTGGAGTCGGGGGCCTGGTGCTTGAGCTAACCACCGTCTGTTAACATCGGGGCCTCAGTTTGCCCCAAGGTATGCATCTTGAAGGAATGCCCGCCCGAGAACGTATCGTCCATTGTCACTGACACGACACGGAAAGTAATAAGCGGCCGGACTGTTGACGATAGGCTCTGATAGGGTGAGATTGAGATGCATGAGTGGAACGCGAATCTTGATAAGCTCATCTACAAAGGAGCCGAATGCAAATGACAAAGCTGTAGCGGAGTTGAAAATTCTTTGGTAATCTTCCGCTTCTGTGTCCCATAGGTAAAGACCAAGATCTTCATCAAAGTGGACTGGAAGGTGTTGGCGATATTGTCGCAAGTTGACTTTGGAAGGGTAAGATATGGTGAACACCCGTCCACCGTGACGTTAAGACCCTTGCTCAATGTCGAATTTCCTTTTGCGAGAAGACCTCCCTTAGCCTTTGGCGGATTCTTTCCAAAACTCTCAATAGCGATATCTTGAAGTTCAATGCCCTCATCTCTCGGACCTCCAGGTGTAGCAAGCACGTTTCCAATGACACGGGCTCTGTCGTAGCCACCGAAAACAAGAGCTCCGGGGATCTTTGGGTCAACCGAACCAACGCGCATGTAATTATAATATCTATATAGTAAAGGGATAGGTTTTTTAAGGCAATTAAAAACTAATATAGCTAAAATAGAGGCTATAAGTAACTCTTATAGAATAAAAATACTCCTAAAAAAGTTACCTAACTAATTTAAATAAGCTTAATAAGCTTATTATTACTTAAATTACCTTACTTAGCTATAATACCTTTAGCTGCACTAACTATCTTTAAATACAACTAGGTAATAAAAGAAGAATCATCTATCTAGCGAGAAAGGAGCTCTAGGTACTTACCCTTAGAGAGCATCCTTAACAAGATCAATACATCAGAAGGCTTATAGCATCGCCGTTTTCAAACAGGCTGACCAAAACAGAGCGAGACATGCAGGGGAGACAACCTTGAGCGATCGAATTGGACGAAGATGTCGGCTGCGGATGTCGCCTTAATTTTTGACGGTGGCTGCGCATGATCGTGTAGCGACGAAGACCGTAAGAAGACCGTTACAATTGGTCGTGCTCAGAACACAGTCTTGGGCATACATACATGTTTCTGCCCTTGACTAAGTTAGCTGGGTCATTGAAGTTCCCAACCATGTTTTATGTAGCCCACACCTCCGGAAATCCGCGGAAGTCGGGCTTGAAAACCACGCAAGAAGGGCCTCATTCTGTCCGTGAATTTTCTTGCCTCATTTTGATCAAGAGGTCTATATACTGGGTTCGATTCCTCACTAAACACATTCCCTTCCTCTTTCCCCCTACATGCAGGTGTCTAACAACTACGAGAGATCCCAAATCAGCATGGTATTGCCGAATGCATTCTTCGATAACGTCTCAGGCACCAACTCGAAAGCGCCAGATAAGTGGAGAGATGGCGGTAGAAGCATTACCAAACTTCCCATCTCGGGTCAGGGTACCGTGGCAGTCAAAACATCAAACACAGACCAACTCCGGATAACCATCCGGTCTCTTTCACGTCAATTGCAATAATATTTGGGTGCGCTTCTTGGATAAGGACAACAGAGTTGACAACAGAGTTGGGCCCATGTTTTTCAATCCCACCAAAGATTTCAAGTCCGCCCAAGATTGCTGCTATTTGAACCGTGTGGAGGCAACGACCTATTGGCTTTCTCTAGACAAGGAAAACAAGCTACTGCGATATGGAAAGCACTTCCCCAACACCTCTATGGTACTGCTCCAAGTGTATCTGATGGGTGGGGTCTGCGGTCATTGGAAGGAAGGGTAAGTGACCAACGTATGAACTAGATTGAAATGGGCTGGGCTTACAGAAGACAGGCTCGAGTGGCTGTCTGAAGCCAGGGATATCGACGTTGAGGTGGACCCTCTTGCGGTTAATGAATCTGCCGTCACCATCCTTCGTCTGCCCGTGACCATTGATCTCTCCCCTTTCATTGTCCCCAAGGACAGGATTACCCTCATTGGGCTCGAGAATGGAGACTACACCGTCCCTGCCAACCTCCCCAAAGCCTGCCGTATTCTCTACGACAATGTTGCCGGCGTGAACATCACCCTTGACGACGACGATTTTCCCAACTTCATTAAGGCCATTGGGCACAGCTGTGAGAATGAAGGGGGATGGTGCTATAACAAGCTCAAAGAAAAGGAGGAAGGAGGTCAAGAAGAAGACAAGACATACCTCCGCATTACTATTGGCCACAAGCTAGTTAGACCCCCAAAACACCTCACTTCGGTATGGGCTTTGACTAATATGGTGGGCGTAGGGCAATTCTCCCGGTGTGCCGTACGTCCTCGAGATCTGGCCCAAAGGCCACAAGCCAGTGGTCCATGACCATGGCAATGCCTGCGCAATCATCAAGGTGAGTTTCGCTTTTCATCTCTCTCTCCCATTCTCTCCGAAGCCCACACTGAACACAGGCATGCTAGGTTCTCCATGGAGAGATAGTGTGCACCCACTTTGACTCACTCAGCAGAGACGCCTCGATAGTTGGTCAAGCTCGTCCCCGACAAGGAACCGTGACTTGGCTCAGCCCGCAGAACTACCAGATTCATCAATTGCACAACGAGTCAAAATACAACATCTGCTGCACCATTCAATGCTATCGGTATGTTGAAAATGATACTGATATGCTACACTGTGATTTCAAGCTAATCGTCACTTGAAGTTACGAAAGCGAAGACAACGTTCACAAGGAAACATTCGGCTACAGAGATCATGACGGTAGCCGTAAGGAGATCAAGCCCGGCAGCGATATGGATTTTGGGGGGTTCAGAGAGATGATGATGCAAGAGTGGGAGGCCCATAACCGGGAACAAGAAAGTGTGCACTCCCTAGACTGATGTTTTGGGTTTAACATTGCCTTAGAGTATTGTCTGCTTATCCCAGTTCGAGTTTTTATGCGTTCTAGTAGCTTTCATCTTGAGATCGATTAGCCGGCCGTAGAAGACCTAAAATGCCCTGATCTGCGCTTCAACGAAGTAGAATGGGTAGGGAAGTCGGCGTTAGAGCTGCGTTCATATCTGCTGCTTAGCCAATATATCCCGGTATGAGCCAGTACTTTTATATGAGAGATTATCCCACAAGGACTACCGGGGGTTCCGAGTCCTTGTTGTTAGTATTTATATCCTGTGAATTGTCATGTTTCCTTCGCTAACCTCGTAGCACTGGAGTAAGGTTTCGGATCGTGGTCCATCGGATCCAGAGAAAGTAGAAGTGAAAACGTTATAGGCTCTAGTATCCTATTCGAATGGTAGTGAAGATCGACGTCGCCGACTCGCGGGTCAAGACCCAGAGAATGCAGTAGAGAGTCAGCATCACAAGCCTCTTCAAAGTTCAATAGCCGAAGAACGCGGCTGACCCCGTCTGCCGTTCAGCGCTTAACAGCCTCTAACCATAGGCCACTGAACCGCAGTGGGGCGATTGTGGATTAGCGACCACCTACCTGCTGAACCATGCAATGATTGGCTACTCTAGCGCTTAGCGGTTCTTTGTCCCGCTGATCGCTGGTTTAAGCGCTCATGGTTACGACGTCACGGACGTGAACATGGATGCTTTTTGTGATGAACAGGTTTGTTTGTACCTTTACGCTGTTGGGTTGTTCTTTCATGTGCTTTGGTGTTTTAATTTAGAAATCGGATGTTGCGTGAATGGAACCTTGTTCTGTAGGGGATGGGACTCTAAAATATGTACTTGCTCGTCTTTCTTTTGTCATTGAGAAAATCTTGAAATGACAAGCTGATCTTGGTATTTCTGTCTTGTGAACATGACATTCTTTTAGCTCAAAGTTGTCAAATCTCAACGCTCCCTCTCTCCCATAATCGTCCATCATGACATCTAAACGCACTCGCTTTGTCCCACTCGCTGTTTTCACCACCCTCTTCTTCTTCTATCTCAACCAATACCAAAACTTCACAGCTAAGACAGCAACATCACGGCCACTTCAAGATTCCCATAACATCGACTGGTCACGCTTTGCTTACACACAATATGTCACCAATAGCGAGTATTTATGTAACTCACTCATGTTCTTTGAAGCTTTGAACCGCTTCGGAAGTCGACCTGATCGGGTCATGATGGTCCCTGAAAGCATGCTTGAGCCAGACATGGCGAACTCGAGCGATGCGTATCTGCTGAGCAAAGCCCGGGACGAGTACAATGTTAAGCTTGTTCCAATTACTATACAGACCAGCTGGGCTGTTGATGGCGAGTACTCCGACCGGATGATCTGACATGACATGGCTAACTGGCTTTCCAGCTACTTGGGCAGACTCATACACCAAGCTTCTGGCCTTTAACCAGACGCAGTATGATCGCGTACTGTCTACAGACTCTGATTCTGTCCTATTACAAGCCATGGACGAGCTATTCTTCCTTCCTTCTGCTCCAGTTGCCATGCCGCGAGCATATTGGATATCCCCTGAAAAGGTCATCTCATCACAAATCATGCTCATCCAACCGTCCGAAAAGGAGTTGAGTCGCATCATGGAAAGAGTCCAATCAGTCAAGTTTGGTGAATACGACATGGAAATCGTCAACGAGCTCTATGGCGACAGCGCCTTGATCTTTCCGCACCGCTGCTACGGCCTCCTAAGCGGTGAATTCCGCAATGAAAACCACGCTCATTATCTCGGTTCAGAGTTTGAAACTTGGGATCCGGCTACGGCGTATAGCGAGGCTAAGCTTATTCATTTCTCGGACTGGCCGCTACCGAAACCTTGGAAGCCGATGCCTGAAGAGGAACGTCTTCAGGCGCAGCCAAACTGTACAAGAACAATTAATGGACAGGAGGATTGCTCGGCGAGGGTAATATGGAATTCGCTGTATACTGACTTCAGAATGAAGCGAAAGGTCCGTGAAATCCAACCTGCTGTCTTTGTATATGCTTTTCATACTTTCTAGGAAATCTGCGATTATCATGTAGAGACTAGAGAGTCTGCTACGAGTGGAACAATATTGATCTAGGGTCGGGAGTTGGAATTGTTTCGTCAAATGTTCAAAGCTTTTGGAAAATTGGAGTTGGCGTTTGTTTAACATAAAAATATGTCATGTATGATAAGCCAAGGGAGAACATGGCGGCAGACAGAAACCTGAACTCGGTAGTTAACGTGATTGAGTGTATAAATCATATTGAGACAAAGTGTTCATATCTATTCGACAAAATATGTGACTGTCATTTGTACAATTCTGCGTGAACTTGAACGAACTCTGGACAGGCAACAACTCATATAAATGAACTGCCCTCAACCACGATCACTCGTCTTGTCCGTCAATGTTACTTAGTTCGAGCAAATGAACTCTTTAACAGTATCAAGTCAACAAAGAGCCATATAATCATTCACTATCCTTGGAAAAACAAGTGAATAGTTTAGAAGTCACATTCATAGCTGCTATTCTTAGTATATAACCCCCCTTGCTCCATCTCTAGCTTCGAATTATCTTCTTATCTCACGTTAACCTTGACTTATCTACGCTTAACTATCTCAAAGCTGATTTTACTCAACACAAACATTCATCTATTATCTATTCATCCAAAATGTGTTTCTTTAAAGAAATCTTTTATCGAATCAAAGATTCTGCCAACAACTTCTTCCACCCCACTCCAGAGAATCCTATGCTAGAATCTCTACTATCCGAGCCCTGGGACTGCAACCCCGAGGCTCACGATGAATCTCAAAATGTGAATAACCCCTCCGTCAGCAATCGCGCTCTCCCTTTTATTAACTTGGCTAACGAAACAAACCAAACAGCTGTGACCGAGACCAGTTACTGGCCCATCATCCGCAAGTATATCCCGGAAGAGGATCCAGATGCGAAGCCCGTAAGGGCTATTTGTGCCCTCTGTTTGG
>PVPY01002173.1:800-16681 GCA_002982035.1 Fusarium algeriense | reverse complement strand
AAGGAAGACCAAGTCAGGCACCAGCGCGAGGACTTGAAGAGATTTTGGTAAGCGATTTTGACTTACAAGGAATACTCGTCGTGGTGCGACAGAGTGTGTAAAGGGGATTGAGCGAATGTGAGCGCGGATTGGCTACAAGATTGAAGCGACAGAGAAACAGGAAGCCGAATGGTATTCAAGATGCGAGCGTCACCAATATAATTGGAGCGTGTTTCGGAGAGGCAAAGGAGTGGTGGTGAGTGATGGTTGAGTTTGGCGAGAGATGTCGACACCGGAACGTTGGAATAGGCAACACGAGCGAGAGATGATGTCGCAGACGTATTGGTTTTGTATTGTAGATGAACGAAGGGCGGACAGGTGCGTCTCTTGAGGATCGAGTGAGAGAAAGGGGGTTCGTTCCAGGCGGATGTGAGAGAAAGTTATGCTTTTTGCGCAACCCAAATAAGGAACAAGATCTAATAAGGGGAAACCTTTTTTATTTTTATTTGGGGTGACTCAAGCTTTCCTTTCCGTCAAGGGGAAGGATGAATGTATGGGTATGGGTATGGGTATGGGGATGCACGGATCGTTGCCGTAATACGGTAGCGTAGCGTAGCTTTCTCAGCTCGTAGTTGAGTTCAGGCACAAGGCACGCTGCAGTGGCGCCGGTCGGATGGGCGAATGAGTGTGGGTCAGACAAACGGGTCCGATTATTACGAGGGGTGGATGGATTTCCCTTTCTTTGCTGGTCCTGGGCCTGGGCTAGTTGGAGACTTAGACTTGCTCCCAAAGGTGATGTGACTCTGATGAATGAGGCAAGGCAAGATGAAGTCGTCAAGTTAGACTAGCTTTACAACTAGTCGCAGTCGTCGATATCGTTCGCTTAATTGTGAGAAAGTGTGTGTATGTGTAAGTGATTCACTCTCAGAGAAGTATAAGATAAGGTAGGAGAACACAAGTCTTGAGCTGGTAAGGTGGGCGGCTGAGAGGACTTAAAAAGGGAATGTGTTCCAAAGGGAGACGTGAAGTGAAGTTCTGAATCGAGGGAGGAAGTGGGAAGCAAGACGCTTTTGTACAGAGCACACCCATCAGAGGAAGAAGTAATAAGGAAAATCTCAACGACCATCCATGACAAGGCGAGGCTTGCAACGCAAGGCCAGACCAGGCAAGGGGTGCGCTCAATGTGCCGTTCGAACGTTCAGTCAATCAGTCAATCAATCAATCAACCATTATTACCTTACCTGAGAATGAACCTCATCAAAATTGCTATGAAATTTCCCTAGGGGCCCACGCTCCAGGGGCCAAGGGGCGTACCCGAAGGGGTGACAAAAAACAGTGAGCCATGTCCCCATTGATCCAAAGCAAAAAAAGGAGAGAACAGAGCGATACCTGCCTGGGCCATGTTTCATGGCTCTTCTTCCAGGGCCTATGCATGTCTCCACGAGGGATCCGTCCGTGACTGATGAGGGTCAAAGAGAGAGCTCGGGCTTCCAAATCTCAGGGCGCGCTTCTCTCAACCTTCTCTCGCTTGTTATCAACATGGGTTCAAGCAGTAGTCCTTCCGGCATCCAGGGCCATGACTCCCCAAGAAGCGCTGATCCGAACAGCATCCACCCATGTATTGGTGTGCGGTACCATCTGTAACTTGCAGTAAATGCACTTGACAGCGACAATGACTCTCACTCTCGCCTGTCTGGGACACCCAGGCCACCGGGTCGCAGGGGTCAGAAGCCACTGGGATCTGCTTTTTGCTGCAAGGCGCGCAATGTCTCCGGGTGGTTGGAAAGTCGTCGCAACTTAGCCATGACCTCCCAGGCCGTTTTCTCACACCCCGTCTGTCCCTACTATCACGCCCCCAGATCCTCTGGTTCATCCCTTGGCAGGCACCCCCATCCTCATGCAGGAAACAGTGCTCTTCTTCTGTAACTGGGCACGTTAGAGGGTTAACTCGTTGGTTGTGACGTTGACAGCCCGTTAGAGTCCGCTTTATACCTAGGACACACCAGATATGTGATTGTGCATTTGTTCTTTGTAGCTCCCAGCAAACCATCTTCATCCAACATCTTTTGCTATGGGAGGCAGGTAGCCACGCACACCCTGAAATGGACGGATAGGTCCTCCAAAAAATTCTATTGATTCCCGACGCCCCGTGGTGGACCCGAAACTGGCTCCGCCAGGTCAATCCGCGCCGGTGGTAATTGGTAGATGCGTCCCAACGTCAGGCTGAGCGTCAAAACGGTACTCAGAGCCGTGCCATTGCACTGTGTGATACAGTCTTGCTAAAATCATGGGGTACCTTTTTAGTCAGGGACGAAGTTCTCAGATTGCCCTTCTTTTTCCTTGCCATGCCTAGGGTCCTCCGCTCTCTCGGTGCCCCCAATGCGACTTCGTCGTAGCTCTGGATTCCAGCTTGATTGTTCCAGCAATTGCCATCTTGCCTGTTTGATTTCCCGTTGCAACCTGACGTTCGACTTGTTTCTTGTCCCTGTCTTCTGTCTGATACAGCCAGACTATCCTCCGAAGGGGCTCTTAAAAATTAAAAATTAAAAATTAAAATAAAAAGTTTGTGTACGCGATGCAAGCTGAATCGGGTATCCTATTTCTTGACCTCCATGAACCGTTATCAGCCTTTGTAACTTTTAACTTGCAGAAGCTTCTCCCAAAGAAGCATCCTACACTGAATGAAAATTGATACTGTAGAATAAGAAGTTCTTTAGACCCCACTTGCTTAATGTCTCATCTTTGCTGGGACAGAACCAAGCATTGTCAGACCGTGGCAGCATAGTCCAATGCGTCAATAAGTCTACGGCACATATAGGACTGAGTCTTTGTCGCACTTGTGCCATCCTTCGGGAGTGCATAATATGTCGACTCATAAAGCCATGCAATGCAGTAGTATGTAATTCCATCCAGTATCGCCAACACCGCTCAAGAGATGACCTATTGTCTTCTCTTTGCTGATAAGTTTCTTGTCAAACGGTGCCGGGGACAGGTCATATGGCCCTCTCGTCACTTTCCGATTTTTTCAAGGAGTTCTTGCCTTTCGTGTTTGTTTCCGTGTGTCGGCGGCGATTATTGTGACAGATGTCGCTTGGCAACATGAAGTGGTCCTTGATTGGGTGAAAGAGGCTTGCTGTTGAACTGTGCATGATCCAAAATTAGCGACTGGTTGCAATGGGCTCAGTTATAGCAATCTGATTCATTCCGAACAGGTGGGTTTCATACTGGCCAACTACCGACCGTTGGTTTGGTGGATAGAGGAGTTTGATTGTCATCAATATTATGCTCCAATTCCAGTATACGAAAGTCCTGGGTATCCAAGCTCGCACAAGTTGACGCTCACGCACGGTAACTAGTTGAGAAACAAACGAAGACGAGAACCGATATCGTTGCAGTAGCTCCCATAGACCAGAACAGTCGATCGTCCTGTAAGATAGGAATTCCTTAGCGATAGATATTGACGCCCCGCTTATGATGTCGAATACAAATCCCAAGGACGCGGAACCCCTGGGTCATCACGGTTGCCCAGTATCTTGGTTGTTGATGGGCCTTGGGCCATCTGCGGCTGCGGCAAACTTTGCACAGTGGTGGTACATACATGTGGATTGAGGGTGCTCTGATCAGTAACCAGGATAACATCTCTTTCTTGACTCTGAGTATCCCAGTATTGGAGTCTTGCGAGATTGTGCAGAAAAATTGAGTACCAAAGTGTTAAAATGGTTTCACATTCAGCTGTTGCCAAATGAGACGTCGTAAAGATGTTTGAATCACAGGGAACTATGCGTAACAAGAAGCCCTATCCCTGGGGACCTTATGCAACGGAAGTATTGCCGGCTTCGCCTAACACTGGATTAACGTCCTTTAGATTGGCAGATTGATGATGTATGCCACCTCACTATAATTCACCAAGAAGCCATGTGAATACATCAGAGTCTTGCCGTTATTGTACAACAGCCGACAACAAAGGCTACAAGTTTCACGGCCGCTCTTTATCGATGCTGGACTTGGTGCAGTGCTTTGTTTATCTGTTGCAGCCTATGATCAAGGAACTTGCTCAAACAACGAACTTCTAGAATGTTGCAACCACGTTTCTTGCGACGATTTGTTGAAGCCAAAGTGGGCCGATGTGGCTTTCGTGGAAAGTTTCCAGAAGCCTGTCAAACCACAAACTCCACATCAGAGGGCTCTGTGCAGAATACTTTCTCACGGTGTCAGCAGGGACAGGCCGTGATGGAACACTGTACGGTGGTTTGAGGCGTATCATATCTTGCAATGTCCTTCAGCAGGTTCCTTCTCGACCCTGCTCCACCTGCCTGGTCGGGCAAACTTGTAGCCTTCGTGTTGTGGGGATGTTGGTCGATTGGGATGAACTGCCTTGACTGCCAATTCCCGTCCTGCAAGTTCAGGGGTAGATCGCTGCACATCCGAGTTAGCGTGGCCAACTACACGTTGTGGCGGCTTGCGCATATGGTAGTGCCCCAGAACATCGGCGTTCCTGCATTAGCCAATTTCCAAACGCCATTAACATATGAAACAGGGGTCGATTGTCGTTGTTCCCATCTTCACCCACTAACAGCATCCCCATGTGGCGCATTGCTATAGATGGTTCATCATAGGGTACTTTTCCACTGCCAGAGTGTACCAGTCGATCGGTTTAGATAATTGCAGTGCTCGTATATCATGTGACTACTTCAGCCTGTGTAAGTCAGCTGAAATGATTCTGACCAAAACTGGCATCCACTCACCATGTATCAATTAGCTTAGCTTGCGGCCATTTTGATGCCATCCACTTGAGATTCTTTTTAAGTCACTGAGATATCATGCGACATGGACAATTCGCTTGTGTTGAGGTGGGCCCTTCTCCCGGGCCTTTTTTTCGATTCACTCTGTTCAACGTGAACATAGATAGCCTTTGGCTTCGCAGCCTGGTACCAGATTCGTCGAATCAACCCTGGCTCAAGAGCTTGTATGCCATACCACTTGATAGAAATAGATGGATGTGACTGACACGTGTGTGCGCGGACATGGCTCATGATGAAGGCGTAATCGTATGCCCAGACCAATTTGATGCCACACAAGATGGTGTTATCGATTCATCCCATCACACTACCACAACCGGCTTTGTCGAGCACGGCAGCTGCTTGTAGATCGGGCTGCCGTGTTCAAGCCAGTGACATTTGGTTCCTGGACTATTGCAGCTAGTCAAGGAGGAAATGTCACCAGTAAGCGTTGTTGGTACGTACCGAGAGCGACGAAGATGAGATTGAGACCCTTCTTGGCGGCTTGGATGGTGGGGCATGATCAAGTCCACCTATCGGATTCAAGGCATATTCGTTTGGAAGAACGCGCTAAACTGTGTGGCCGCTTCTTGACTTCCAGAAGCCTCAGCGAACAGTGTTGCAGATCAGAATTGGGGTCTTGCTCGGAAGGACATGCGCTGTGCCTAATGTGCTGACATGTCATATTTGGTTGACCTTTTCTGGGCAAAGTTGTTGGTGTTTGTTTTCTTGATCGACCTTTTCACACTAACACCAAACGGTGCTACTCAAAGATACACCAACTCTCTGCCAATGTGACCTGACTTCGTGGCTGTTCCTTCCACCCAGGCCAGCTTACCAGCCTCTGCATTGTCAGTTGGGACCTCTCTACTAGATTGAATCGTGTTCGTTGGGATTTTAGTATTCGTGTCGCCGGGGAACTGCTTCCGCAATTGTAGTGCGTCCGTGCCGGATCCGCCTGGTAATTTCAATTTTTTCGTCCCAAAAGCTCATGGTTCCTGGTTTGTTTGTGTGGAGACAGGAGAGGCCTCTCTCTTCACTAGACAAGGTAGGCAAGCTTCTGGAAGGACAATCTATGAAGCCACCTGGGTGCATTTGTTCTGGTGTGTGTGTCGTTCGAGCCGGGTGTGATCCCCGAACGATGGACCAAGCAAGCCACGAGTCAAACTTCTGATGGGATGGAAGCAGAGGCCCATCGCCTTCCGTCCGCAAGGCTCCCTGATGGCGATCGTTATCGAGATGTGTCTTTTGCTCAACCACAGCAGCTTCTTTGGTGCAGCTCTGGACACGACCCTGATCTACACACCTTAATCAGCCCTGAGTCGTGATGGTCTAGTCATTCCTTGGAAAGAGCCAGAGCCTCAGGAAACTGACTCGATCAAGCTGACCCATGACTTACCCGTCATGGTAACTTCTCAGTCCGGGGAAGCACGTTAAGCGGCACGGCGTCTCCCGAACAACCATCAGGCGGTTATTTCAGCCGCTTGACAGGTGATGGTGTACCGGGTAAGTGTCCGTGGGATAGATCCCAACTATTGCAAATACTGGTCTTTTTTGTTTGGCTGAAAGATGGTGGTCTGATGTATCTGGAAATTCGAATTTTGATTTCTAACGTTTTGTCCTTAGGAAGGTGCCTTGATGCCTCAAGTTACAGAACGGAAGGTGCTCTTGGTGGATATCAGCCTGGAGTTCCCAAGTTTGTGATTTAGGGTAAATTACATTCAACACTGTTTCTGGCTCTTGTCTCCTTCATATCGTGTATTTGGTCACTCAGCATACTCCTAACTGTAGTGTCTGCTTCAATCGAAGTGATAAGTCTGATGGGTATGTGCTGTTTGTTCTCGTTGTGTGTTTATCGCTCATCCTCTGCTTCTGCATGCCGTGTGGGAAGCTGCTGCTGTGGTAGCTTCGTGCCAAATGTGTTATTGTGCACCAAAGTTTACTTCAAAGCCAATTATAGTTAGAACGACAATTATGCAATGATATCGAACTTGACAGATGGGAGATTGAAACACTCTACAGCAATAGAAATAATGTTTCGTGTCAAGAGTGTAAAAACTTCAGCATTAACAAGGAGTTTCTTAGATAGGTCAATAAGGCACTATGCATCGCTTGAAATAACGATCTAAATCACTGTACAGGGCGCTACGACAAGGCCAGCACCACTGAAGCTCCTGTATACAAACTTATCAGTTCCAGACCAGGCAAGTACCTCTCCCACAAGCCACATCTCCAGCCTCACCTCCACCCCGCCATCGCTGACGCAGCCTGGACTTCCAACCACGCCGACACCGATAATACCAGGTAGCTTCCAACCAATACAGGCATACTGGTAACGTCTCGACATCCACGGACAAACGCCAACACCGAAACCATAATACCAATTGTTCAAGATGTCGATTATTCAGCAGCATACGAGCGCGACGCTCGGCGACGCCTGGCGCACCATCAATATCGACGCCCTGAATGAGGACTCCAGCGTCAACTTCGACACCTCAACTCTCCACCCCCCACAGCCCGAGATCGACGAGGCGGAAGTTCGACAACTTTCTGGACAGATCAGGCAGCTTCTGCGAGGAGGTGATGCTGAGGGAGCTTTGAGGGGCAGCCTGGAGACGCCAGTTTACAATGGAACAGAGGCTGCCAAGGTACGTCAACACACAAGTCGATAGTCGGTCGATAGTCGACAAGGTATAATAGTTTCAGGATGACATGGAATCTGACGTACGTAGGATGCACACCTTCACACTATTATTGAAGTCCTTCAATCGATCAAGGCTAGCGATATGTCCCCTCTGCTGAAGAGCATCTACGGATCCGAGGGTGGCCCTGAGTGCTTGGATGTGCTGATGAAGTATATGTACGTTCAATTCTGGCACGCCACACCAAGAATGAAAATCTAACGACAAGATAGCTACAAGGGAATGGCCACGGTTCACCCAGGAACAGCCTCACGATCACCGAACAAGGTCACACCTCAATCGACAGGAGGCTTCAGTCAGATCGCCGGACGACCTGGCTCGAACGAGCCCGCAACAGCAGCCATGAGTGTGCTTTTGAGTTGGCACGAGAAGGTCGTCGAGGTCGCTGGCCTAGGATGCATCGGCCGAACAATGACCGATTGGCGTAAGGTTTAAGGACAGATGCGTGCTCGCGATGATGAGTGGTCAAGAATACATAGAATCATGAAATCTGAATCATAAGCCGCAGAGTAAGCCTCCCCAGCGGAACACAGCTCTGATGTTACATTATTTCCATTATATAAATCACCTGCCATCTATTTTTGCTCCAAGACGTCCTTTAAGTTTATGTCACCACTTCCCCTGGCCAGAGGCTGTGGTTGGTTTTCACCCTCACGCCATCCGATCATATAGATAATTCGAAAAGTGGCAGGAATAGATCCATCTGGGTTACCGTGAAGTTCCTTATATATGGCATCGCCGGCAAGGAGAACATCGCGGGAAATCGCACCCATCTCTCTCCCGAGGACAGCATTACCCTCACCCATAGCTTGAAGATCCTGCATCAGAGCAAATATGTCAGGATAGTCAACGATGATATCATCGATATCGACAGTCAACATCTTGAAGCCAGCTTTCTGAAGCAGACCGCCAATATCCTTGACATTAGCTAGAGGAGAGACGTGAGGAGACATGCCGCCTCGTCTTTCTGTCTCTGCCAGCTGCAGTGATGTTCTCAACTCGAAGAGTGTGTCTCCTCCAAGCATAGCACCGATGAAGGGGGAATCGGGCTTGAGAACATTGTTGATCTGAGTAAGTATGCCGGGTAAATCGTTGATCCAATGGAGACTCAATGAGCTCATAACTAGGTCAAAAGAAGCAGGCTCGAAAGGAATGGTTTCTTCATCGTCTATAACCGTCCGCGTGATGTTGAGTTTCTTGTTAAACTCATGTCCAGCATCACGGTGAAGTAGTGAGTGAGATGAATCAGCAGCAACCAATTCGTCGATTCGAGTTGCCAGTGGTGGTGACTCAGGTGCGTCAGGGTCAGGATCAGGATTCTCCTGAACCAAAGCTCGTGCGATATTGCAAGAGTTGGCACCAAGATCTAGTACGCGAGGAAATCTGCGTTTGATGTCCTGATGGCATGTTAGAAATGAATGGCTTTCAATGACATGTGCACTTGCAAGAAGTCTCTCTGACACTCGAATTGCAACCTCGTCCTTGAGGTAGTCAGCCTCTCGACTTTGTTCCGAATTGATACCAGCTCGCTCTTTTTGAAGCCATTTTGTTCGGCGATTGAAGACTTGAAACCGAGTTGCTCCGGTAGCTTGAACAGCGTAGAAACGTTGGTTTGAGACATGACGATAGAAATTGGCTGACTGTGAAAGAGTTAAACTACAGCGCGTGGCCAAACCTGGAATTGTGCATGACGCCATTGTAAAGTATACCCAATCAAGCTGTTTTGAGCTTGAAACCGAAAAGGAAGTCTGTTATATAAAAAAGACAATGAACCTAAAGTGTTGATGCAATTGAAGTCATGATGAATTCGATTGACTCTATGAAAGCTCTCTACTGGCTGTAACGCAGAGTGAATGAAGCTCGGACCATGTGCAACATGAAGCGGTTAAACCCTTTTGGGCCGTTATTGCACCCCGTAGGAGGCAGGAGACAGTCTTCTCAGAGGCTAGAATTCACTGGCTTGGATATGGGATGACAGATGAACACGCTTCTCACCTCCTCTTTCATTAATTTTGCTGTTAATAATCGCATCTCTTTCTTTTCCCGGACCTTCTGTGCCTTGCGTTGTAGAGAGTCTGTAGCACTTCCTCATCACCAACACACTTACAATACAATACCCCTCGCCTGTGAGAGCCCTTGTCGTTCCCCGACTCATCCGTTCCCTAGCCCACGGGCCTCTTCCGCAACTCCTAACTAAACCATTAGGCCGCACCAACAGAGCACCGCCCACCACCGCATATCCATCCGCATCTTCAGTCTAGTTCGCCCCTCCAGCGAGCAATCTCCCATCACATCGACATACAATCGATGTCTGGCGCGTGAGCTGTCTGGACAGTTCGAATCGACTATGCGATTCTTGCGATAAGGTGCGACCATACTCTGTTTTGGAGATATTTCGACATCACCTTTCTCCAACGAACCCATCTAAGCCGACTTGCCCCCCGTTTCGTTCCAAAAATCAGGGGTCTACAGCGACTTGACCACACGAATACCTTAGCATACCACCGCCCACCATGTCGAGCTCAGGATCAGGCTTCCTCGGCCGCTCGAGCAGCAGCAATGCCAATATGCGTGGATTGGTTCAGTTTATCGCTGATCTAAGAAATGCGAGAGCGCGTGAGCTGGAGGAGAAGCGAATCAATAAGGAGCTGGCCAATATTCGACAGAAGTTCAAGGATGGCAGCCTCAGCGGTTAC
The DNA here is from genome assembly GCA_002982035.1 of Fusarium algeriense. NCBI lineage: Eukaryota > Fungi > Ascomycota > Sordariomycetes > Hypocreales > Nectriaceae > Fusarium > Fusarium algeriense. The sequence goes on along the minus strand of PVPY01002173.1, from coordinate 6,526 downwards.
CACAAGAAGAAATATGTCTGCAAGCTGCTATATATTTACATCCTGGGTTGGAATGTCGATTTTGGGCACCTCGAGGCTGTCAATCTGATCTCAGCAAATAAATACTCAGAAAAGCAAATTGGATATCTGGCCATGACACTCTTCCTCCACGAGAAGCATGAACTTCTGCACCTTGTTGTCAATAGCATTCGGAAGGATTTACTCGACCACAATGAGCTTTTCAATTGTCTTGCTCTTCATGCGATTGCCAATGTGGGAAGCCGAGAGATGGGCGAAGCTCTGAGTGGGGAGGTTCATAGACTCTTGATCTCTCCGTATGCGCTCATTGCCCCTTATTATGAAGGAACCACACTGACCGCTGTTACGCAGAACTTCAAAGTCGTTCGTTAAGAAGAAGGCCGCCCTGACACTCCTCCGATTATACCGAAAGCACCCCGATATCGTGTCGCCACAATGGGCGGAGCGCCTTATTCACCTGATGGATGACTCTGATCTTGGTGTTGCACTCTCAGTCACATCACTCGTCATGACGTTAGCCCAAGATAACCTCGAACAATACAAGGGCGCATATGCCAAGGCAGCAGCTCGTCTGAAGCGAATTCTTATCGACGGCGAGTATACGACCGACTACCTTTACTACAAAGTCCCCTGCCCCTGGCTGCAGATCAAGTTGCTTCGACTCCTGCAATACTTCCCACCCGCAGGTAAGTTGTGACAGCGCAATTAGACAGAAAGTATCACTGACCGGAGGTTCAGAAGACACTCATGTTCGGGATATGATTCGCGAGTCTTTGCAAAAGATCCTGAATCTGGCTATGGAGACCAACAAGAACGTTCAGCAGAACAACGCCCAAAACGCCGTGCTCTTCGAAGCCATTAACCTTATTATCCACCTGGACACTGAACATGGCCTGATGAAGCAGATTTCAACGAGACTGGGCAAGTTCATTCAGAGCCGCGAGACCAATGTCAGATATTTGGGCTTGGAAGCCATGACACATCTGGCTGCACGCGCTGAGACTCTGGATCCCATCAAGCAACACCAGGAAATTATTCTTGGCTCGCTCAAAGACCGAGATATCAGTGTCCGTCGTAAGGGTTTGGATTTACTTTACAGTATGTGTGACGCTACAAATGCCCAGGTCATTGTTGGTGAGCTACTGCACTATCTACAGAATGCCGACTTCGCCATCCGAGAAGAAATGGTCCTTAAGATCGCCATTCTTACGGAAAAGTACGCTACTGATGTGCAGTGGTATGTCGATATCTCTCTCAGACTTATCGCCATGGCTGGAGACCATGTCAGCGATGAGGTATGGCAACGAGTGATACAAATCGTGACCAACAACGAGGAGCTCCAGGTTTACGCAGCTCAAAATGCACTACAGTATGTCAAGAGTGACCATTGCCACGAGACTCTTGTCAAGATCGGCGCCTATATACTGGGAGAGTTTGGCCATTTGATCGCCGACCAGCCTCGTTGCAGTCCTATAGAGCAATTCATGGCTCTTCAAGGCAAGCTCACAGCATGCTCTTCAAGTACTCGTGCCATGATTCTTTCATGCTTCATCAAATATGTCAATTTGTTCCCGGAAATTAAGCCTCAGCTTGTTCACGTGTTTGAGTTCCATAGCCACAACCTGGACTCTGAGCTTCAGCAGAGAGCTTGCGAATACTTGACTCTCGTGAATATGCCAACGGACGACCTCCTCCGAACAGTTTGCGATGAAATGCCTCCCTTCCCTGAGCGGCAGTCTGCACTCCTCTCAAGGCTACACCAGAAACACGCCAACACAAGCGATCGAAGGACCTGGGTGGTGGGAGGGAAGGATGCCAATGCTGATGCTCGGGAACTGAGCATGGGAACTGGAGCACTCAAGAGGACTTTCAGCTCCAATGTCCCACTGAACGGTAAACCGAATGGCCAGGCTGCAGCTGGCACGAACGGTCACAGTAACGGTGTTGCTGATTTGGCTGGACTTGACCTCAACGCACCAACACCGTCGGAACCAAAGATGCTCAAGGCCCCTAACTTGGCTAGTGCAGCTCATTTGTCACCGGGGTGGGAGCAAGGATTTAACAAACTTCTTGTTCGATCAGATGGTGTTCTATACGAGGATGGTCAGTTGCAGATTGGTGTTCGATCAGAATATCGTGGCCAGATGGCTTGCTTGATCACATACTTCAAGAACAAGACCCCGGCAACCATTAGTTCCTTCACAACAACGCTGGATCTAGACGAGAACGAAAAAGAGAACCTCACCTGGGACGTCAAAAACCTTCCCGATAGTACCATCGTGCAAGGTGGGCAATCCCAGCAAGTTGTTATGTTTGAGGCAAAGAATATTTTCGAGAAGAGTCCGACCGTGCGCATCAGCTACTTGGCTGGTGCACTGCAGGCACTTACTCTCAAGCTCCCTGTGGCTATACATAAATTTATGGATCCGGCAGAATTGACTGCCGAGGACTTTTTCAAGAGATGGAAGCAGATTGGCGGTGCCCCTCGAGAGGCGCAGGCTATTTTTGGAGTCAGTGGTAAAGGCGACAGAGAAATCACGGAGAGCTTTGTCACAAAGACAGTGGAGGGTTTTAGGTGGCGTGTGCTTGATATGGTTGATCCCAACCCCAAAAACGTTGTCGGCGCGAGCGTGCTGCACACATCTCAAGGAGGAAAGTTTGGTTGCCTTATGAGACTGGAGCCAAACTATGGACAACAGGTAAGCCGAGCCATTACGCTTGAGACGTTGCATATTCTAACTGCCCATAAGATGATTCGATTAACTGTTCGTGCCACGGATGATTCCGTGCCAGCCGTCTTGTTAAAGTATATGCAAGAACGCCTCGCTGCAGGAATCTCAACAGGACCGGATCGATTCGAGCCACCCTCACGGGAGCAGATTTCGGACTCTTTCCGTAATGTGATGGTGACTTGATGGAAGAACATGGTGCTTACCTTCTATATATTCCCCGGAATGGAGTTGTTATAATACCACAGAAGCATATGGGCGTTGGGGAACTAGCATGAAATTGGAGGAAGCGCTCAATTGAAGTCAAGTATTTGTTGGCTGAAAAGTTGTCTGCGTTGATACTCCTTGTATAGTCCCTCTTTACCGCACAAGGTGATGGAGCTGTGCGTAGTGATCTGAGCAAGGAGGATGCAGTTGTTATATATCACGATCTCTTACTGTAAATTGATATGAACATGATGCAAAGAAAGATATCAGAGAGCTGTGAAGATGATGGGAAAGTTGCCAGGATACCGAATGAATGACTGCACCAACTTGAAGAAGGGGAACTTGGGATGCCTTTGGACTTATATTGACTTGCTATTTACTCCTTGATCTTTGCATCTGCCTTTGCTGGCCTCTGTCCAAAGATGGTGCTACCTACACGAACCTCACTGCTACCCAAGCGAACCGCACCTTCAAAATCCTCACTCATACCCATGCTTAATTCCAAACTCTCTATATCCAAACCAAGCTCCTTGGCCACAAGATCTCGCTGCTCCTTGAGGGTGACAAAGTCCTCATTCTCAGTCTCAGCGGTAGTAGCCTTGCTGCGAGCAATAGCCCCGATGGTCATAAGACCGAGAAGACGCAGGCTGGGACATGTCTGAATGATTTCACGGCATAGAGCAACAGTTTCGTCGCCGGGAACACAGCCGGACTTAGATTCTTCGCCGGATGTGTTTACTTGGACGTGAACGCCAATCTTGGGAAGATCGGGCTGTGAGGAGAGGAGGTTGGTGCGAGCAGTGTTGAGGAGCTGGGCTTTCTTGGAGGTATCTATGCTTGAGACGCAGAAGAGATTGGGGATCTTTCCCAGGGATTTACAGTGACCTAATAATTACATCAGTATCTGTAGTTCCATATACATGAGCTATGCTTCTTACTAGATTGAAGGCCACCGATAAAATGCCACTGAATAGTACTCGGAAGCAAAGCCGCCTTTTGAGTCAACTCTTGAGAATAGTTCTCTCCGAAGTGAGTGTGAGAAATAGGAGCTTGATGAAGGGCTAGAATATCGTTTGCAGGCTTTAGCTTTGAGACAGCAACAAGTCGGACCTGATACATATGTGTTAGCCAGGATATTTATTGGTGTTACATGTGAGTGAGTGTCATGCATACATTTCGGCCATTTGCTACAGCAGCGAGACGGTCCTTGACGGAATTGAGCTGAGAAACAAGAGCCTGGGCCCTGGAGGGATCGATCTTCATGTTTTCCTGTGAATCGCTCATGTTTCCGGTCGATGTTTTGTAAGTCTATCGCCAAGAGAGTGATGGGTGTTATAAGTGGAGGGTAAGTGATTTTGGGTGACCGGGTTATCATCGGTTAGGTCATGCATTCACTGCCAAAGGCCTAAAGTGGCCAGCATATTTCACTCAGAAACCATACCTTTTGAGTATTCTAAGCCAACTTTGCAGCAACAAATATCCTTCAATTTGAAGAATCAGCAGCGATAGGGTAAGCTTATCAGAAATGGCTTCAGATCTGAAAACTGGCCGTCGACGGGCTACAAGCAGCGCAGCAACCCGATTAGGACACACAAGACGAAAGTCAAGAGCTGTTATCCAGCCAAAGTCAACACATACATCAGACGAATTTCTCCAAGACTTTCTAGACCCTACTTTCGATCCCGCAACTTTCCTTAACTCAACTCTACCTCCGCTGCAGCAGCGGACTGTACCTGGCCGGACTGGAGATGTCGCACCCCTCGCTGAGCTGTCCACACAAGCTCAGACTCTCATTTCACAGCTCAACGCCCAGGCTTCACGACTATCAACTACCCTCACACACCTGACTGATGACATTTTGAGGAGTGGAAGTCGCCTCGCTTATGAGGTGGAGCTGCTACGGGGCGAAACGTTGAGTCTACAGGAAGCTATGAATGAGACGCTTCATGACGACATCAAGAAATTTGTTCCTGAAGGGTTGCAAGAAGCCATTGAGGCAAAGAACGCCGCAGCAGCCGCTGCTAAAGAGGATCGGAGCGCGGCACCGTCAACAACTGCTGCAGCTATTGCTAACGATGGGGCCAACCCGGACGACCCTGAGTTTATCAGGCAGTTACAGACATTAACTCTTGTGCGATCACGCTTGGAATCAGTCATCAAGACATTTGGAGATGCTATGGAATTCGTCTTCCCACCTTCAGAGATCTCAGTCAGCTCTGGTTTCCTCTCAGTATCGGCACCCGAACCAGGCTCGGCACAACAAAGCTCGGAGGAAAAGGGCAAAGAAGTGCTCAAGAACATCCGAAACGAGATAGCAGACCTTTTAAATAAGTCTGGCGACCCTGTTCAAGGTATTGAGAAGGCTGCACAGAGGATTGAACAGCTCAAAGAGCTTAACCGTGTGTGGAAGGACACAGCTGAAGAGAAGGGGCGGAATAAGTTTATAGAGAGTCTTGCCAAGATGGTTGAAGACAAACATCGAGATCTAATGAAGGAGATGGAACAGACCAAGGAAAAGACTAAAGAGGAATCATGGTCACGGAAAGGAAGTGTCACGCGAGATGCTGTAGCGACTGTGGTAGAGGATACAAAGTCACCGGGTGGTTTTGGACTCATTAGTCAGTTGCACAAACTTCGAGGAGGTCTCTGAACCATTGATATAGAAAACTTTAAAATAAAGTGAAAGCTATTAAATCCATTGTTTTCCCGTCCAACTTAATGTTCGAAGGTTAAGCTCTAGCTTTGACCGTGCTTAGGGGGTGACAGAAGAAA
>PVPY01002160.1:0-17711 GCA_002982035.1 Fusarium algeriense | reverse complement strand
GGCCAAAATGGTTCCAGCCCCAATTGACCCAAGCATCAAAGATGTCGCAGAACCTATCAAAGACACCCTCAAGCTCCCCGACGCAGCAAAGCAGCGTCTCGAGAAATCTGGCGTAAACCTCTCCAAAGGCTATCCTTACCGCCCATCTCGTCCTTTATATCTTGATGACGTCTACAAGATTCGAGACAAGCCCCGCGATCATGTCGACGCGGGCGCTCGAGCTGACAAGTCCAAGAAGAACCTCTTGTCCGCTGCGACTAAAGTCACTGATCTGACTGCATACATCGGCACTGAGATTGAAGGTCTTCAGTTGAAGGATCTTACTAATCAGCAGCGTGATGAACTTGCTTTGCTTATTGCGGAGCGAAGTGTTGTCTTTTTTAGAGATCAGGATCTTTCGCCGCAGCAGCAGAAGGAGCTTGGAGAATGGTATGGGGAAGTTGAAGTCCATGTAAGTAACACTATCCATCCTTGCACTTGATGAATGCTGACAAGGTTGAAGCCCCAAGTCCCTCAGGTCCCTGGCCTTCCAGGCGTAAGCGTGCTCTGGCCCGATCTCCAGGCCACAGAACGTCCAGCCAGCTTCCGCCAACCTGGAGGCGCATCGCGCTGGCATACAGACCTTGTTCATGAGAAACAACCAGCAGGTATAACTCATCTCCACAACGATACTATTCCATCTGTAGGTGGAGATACTCTCTGGGCTTCTGGTTATGCAGCGTATGAGAAACTCTCCCCAGAGTTCCGCAAGATCATCGATGGTCGATCAGCTGTCTATCGATCTGCGCATCCTTACTTGGACCGCGATCATCCTGAAGAAGGTCCAAAGTATATTGAGCGCATTCATCCTATTGTTCGCGTTCATCCCGCTACAGGCTGGAAAGCTCTTTGGGTGAACCGCGCTATGACGGATAGAATTGTTGGTCTTGATAGAGCTGAGAGTGATGTTATTCTCAACTATCTATACGATGTGTATGAACAGAATGTTGATATCCAAGTTCGATTCAAATGGACGCCTAGAACTTCGGCGCTTTGGGACAATCGGTAAGTACTTTCCAGACGACAAACTGCGTGAAGCTAACATTTGCAAGTATTACTATTCATAACGCAAGCTGGGATTATAGCGGACGGGAGCCGCGACACGGTACGCGTGTGACATCCTTGGCTGAGAAGCCTTACTTTGATGCATCAGCGCCAACTCGTCGTGAGGCATTGGGATTGTTGGGAGAAAGTGAGAAGAAGGAACTTGAGGCGTCTAAGTAAATACCACAGTGATAATTACTGCATAAGCTACATATGAAACTTCACATAACTGTGCACATTATCTCTCCAGTTGACCGATTTTCCCAATGTCTTGCGTCCTTCCGCTTTGAGTACTGTCTCGGATAACGCGGGTTCTTTTGTTCTGCCAACTCCAAATCCTTCAGGTGTTGAGTCATTCAACCCCAACATTTGCAAGGATTCTTCAAGCCACGACTTATGAGATTGGCTCGTTTGATGATTCATGTAATGCCGCTAATTTGCCGATCTGATAAGGAGGATCTGATAACCAGACATCGTGACCGATAGCTCCGCGCTACCTCCGTAAGCACTGCCATTCATTCTAGGAGGAATCGGTCTCCGGACGTGATTTCTGCCTGTCGGTGCGGGGTATAAAGACTTTACTTTTGCAGTCAATTCTCGGTCGAGCCTGTTCTCTATCATCTTCAGTAAACGGTTGAACACAGCCTTCAGTCTTGGTTATAAATATCCATCTTGCCATTCGCGATGACTACCGACGTCAAAGGCAAGACTCTCGATACCGAACTCGGCGTTATAAATGGAACATCTACAGATCCATACCTCGTCGCCTTCAACGAGCTCGACAGCGACAACCCCAAAAACTGGCCAACAAAGCGCAAATGGGCCGTCACAAACGTCCTTTCAATAACAGGCTTCAACCGTATCCTCGTCTCAACAGTAATGGCACCCGCCCTTTCCGTCATCGCCAAAGATCTCAACATGACAGCCACTCAGTCCGTCATGGCATTGACTATTTACCTTCTTGCCACCGCTTTTGGCCCCCTTGTCATTGGGCCGTTGTCCGAGGTTTATGGAAGAAAGACTATTCTTCATGTCTCCAATATTTGGTTCCTCGTTTGGAATCTCGCTTGTGGTTTTGCGAATAGCAAGGAGATGCTTATCGGCACACGATTCCTTGCCGGTTTTGGAGCGAGTGCTGTTTATGCCCTTGGAGGTGGTGTTCTAGGCGATATCTGGCGCCCTGACCAACGTGGGAAATCTCTCGGATGGTATTCAGTTATTCCTCTGATCGGTGCTGCAACCGGTAAGTCCAAAGAACCTTCATTTACTACACCGTTGCATCACTGACTCCTACAAAAGGACCCGTTATTGGCGGTTTCATGACTTATCGCATCTCATGGAGATGGATGTTCTGGTCTACTTCTCTGTTTCAAGTCGCCATGGCTGCTATTTCTCTCACCACATTCCGCGAGACATATGCCCCTGCAATTCTCAAGAAACGAGCCAAGAAACTGCGAAAGGAAACAGGACAGCCGTACTATACTTACGCAGAGCGCACACAAGTGGACCATTCTCTAACCAAAGTTCTCAGCCAAGCTATGACCCGTCCACTTCGTCTCCTCACATTCCATCCCATCATCCAAGTGGCTGCTGTCATCTCCGCCATCGGATACGGGCTTCTCTACATCGTCCTCTCAAGCTTCGCAGTGATTTGGACACAGCACTATGGGCAGTCTGTTGAGATGAGCGGCTTACACTACATCTCATGTGCATTGGGTGAACTGGCAGCATCACAGCTAGGCGCACCATTGATGGACTATTGGTTTCGCAGGACGGAACGTCGCCATGGCCAGCACCTACCTGAAAATAGAGTCCCTCTTATGGCTATGGGGGCGTTCATTGCGCCAGTCGGTTTCGTCGTATACGGATGGTGTGCTGAGTATAGAGTCCACTGGGCTTGGGTCGACGTAGCCATGTTCATAACCTGTTTCGGCATGCAGATCTCTGGGATGCCATTGCAAGCGTATATGATCGATGCTTATCCTGATCATACCTCTAGCGCCATTGCGGCACAACAGTTTCCTCGCAGTTTGGCTGCTTTCTTGTTTCCGTTGTTCACGCCGAAGATGTATGCTGCGCTTGGGTATGGATGGGGTAATAGTGCTATGGCGTTGGCCGAGTTGGCACTTGAGTTAGCTGCGCCGTTGTTGTTGTGGAAATTCGGTGCTAGTCTGCGAGCTAGGGCGACGTCGAGTCTGTAAGTTTGTGGTGCTGGGGATGGGAATCTGCTAGCGCTGGTGGATAGGCTACTGATGGCTAGTGAAACGTAGTTATTCAAGTTGGCAGGCTTTGTATGGACATTATTATTGTAGTGGAACTCATAATACCTATCCAATGCCTGCTTACATGCCTCCCGATTTGTCTCCTGGCCAGGATCAGTACTCAAATCTCCATCTGGGATCAGAGTCACCCTTCCAATCCTCCACTTCCCCAACATGTTTAATCTCCTCACTCACCGCAGCCCTCGCCTCATTCTGCTTCTTCAGCCTCCAACCAAGAATACTCACCACAATAATATTAGCAACAAGATATCCCAAAGCCATGGAATGCCCAACCACAAACCGTGGGCCGTCTCCAGATCGATACAACTGCGTACCCATAACTGCGCCAAGATTTCCAATACTAATCTGCATAGCATTCGCAATAGCACGTTTTGTCTGTCCTGAGACATTTATAGCGGGCCAACTGAGTACTAAGGCGGTAGCAGGATAGATCCCAGCTGCGGCAAAGAATGTTCCGACGTATGATATTCCTGGTCTGGCGGTAGGGTTTGTATTGGCGAGAAGAATGATGTATCCAATTGCTGCGACACCAGCTGAGCCCGCGATGAAGATGGCGCGCTTGGCGAGTTTTTCTGATGCGATGGCGACACCGAGAGTTGTGACGAAGGCGACTGCGTATGGTGGGATCGTCAACAACTGCGCGACTGCTGCTTTGTATCCGAGGTCCTTGATGATGGTGGGCTAATACAGTCAGTAACAGTTCTGAGATACCAAATTGACCACTTACCAAGAAGAGCGATAGGGTATACAAAGGTAGACTCATTGTGTGGAAGCCGAGTCCGTAAAGCCAGCAACTCGGATCTCTAAACGCCTCGCGAACAGCAGCCCAACTAAACTTCTCTTCACGAATCGCGTCGCTGTCCGCATGCAGGCGTTCGTGAATAAACGAGCGCTCTGCTTTTGTGAGGAAATTTGATGTATCTGGATAGTTCTCGATGAACCAGTATGCTGCTACCGCAACTACTACTGTAACAATACCCTCCTATTTGATGTCAGCGTCATTGGCGGAGCTTGAGTGAGAGTCTTACCAGGATAAAGATCCAGCGCCATCCTTTATCCCAAACGACGCCTGCCATTTTTCCAATACCCTGAGTCTCGTTAATAGGTGAATCGTTTTGGATTCGTTGGATCTTACATATGCCAAAATACCACCAAAGGCTCCAGCAAGAGACGCGGCGCTAAAGAAGAGCGAGATTCGATATTGCCTCTCACGCCGCTTATACCACATGGAGAAGTAGTATACAACACCTGTTTACCATCAGTAAGACTGTTTCCAGTTTTCTTCGGAGGACGATCTCACCGGGGAACAGGCCGCTCTCAGTCACACCAAGGAAAAAGCGGGCGATAAAGAAGCCCGTCTTGTTCTGTACAATGCCGAGCAAAGTAGCGACGATGCCCCAAGCAACTGTCAGGGTTGGGAGCCATAATTGGGGCGTAGTTCGTTTGAGGATGATGTTGCATGGAATCTAGATTTGTGAGAAATGCGAGGAAAACAGGTCTGGGCGACAAACCTCGAAAAGAACGTAACCAATAAAGTAAAGAGTCAACCCAGTGAGATACTCATTACCAGCTAGATAATGTCAGACTCCGATATCAACAGGTTTTTCTGCCAATCCTACACATGTGGAGATCATCGATCATTCCCTCAATACGTGCGTTTCCAACTATGCGTCCGTCAGCTCAAATCCCGCCGTTTTCTTGTAATCGCCCATACCATTACTACGGTCCAAGAATGACAGCAGATACAAGATCCCGACAGCTGGCAAAAGCCGTAAATCAAGCTTGCGCAAAAGTGCTTTCTCGTTTACGGGCGAGCTTGAGTCGACTGTTCCAGCCTCGTCGCTCAGGTCAGGAGGCGAATCGTTTTTTAGGTCAGCGGCCATGATGCAAAACAGCCTCGCAAGATTTGATGATGCAGGAAAGCAAACTTCGACAGTCCAAGTAAGTAGAAGACTTTGAATAAATATGCTTGCGGGGTCGAAATGGGTGTCTCAGGCTAGTCAGATTGCACCATAGGTCCCTTGTTTCGATCTTCATGAGGTTTCGTCCATTTAAGCAGTCATTGCGGTGCAACGTGGGTTCCCTCAGGTAGCAATACATCTGTACTGGTGATGAACACCATGCGTTCCAAAGTACTACAGACAAGATCTGCAACGGTTCTTCCTCATCCGCAAGCCGATGAGATGCATGGAGAGATTAGAGTGCATGCATCTAGATGCATCTTTCGGAGCATTGTCCCCAAACGACCTTAACATGACGTCTAAGACGTATAAAGAGCCACTGTCGGCACTTGCTCCCTACCATGGCATCACTAAATCGTTGCAGTCTCTGGATGAAGTTGTTATGTCGCCATGTTAGTAGCCTCTGTCGTGATCTCATGGGAGCCAATAGAAGCAGCTGTGATAACGGCTTGGCTATCCACTTTGGGGTAGCGTGGGGAACCATGAATGTCGGATAGTCCAGTAGAACTGCTGTCGAGGATAGGCTTCTTTGCGTCTAAGATAGATCCTAGGCGAATAAGAGATTGAATAATATAGTTAAATGGACATTTAGAAGTCGAAATTGATCTCTACTTAACTTTGCTACTAGGATAACAAGCTAAGCGGGATTTGTACTCCTTCCTTTCGTCTAACTCGAAACAAACTATCAATCAGCCTTAGGTGCGTAGATGTATAACATGCATGAGACTCTAATTCTTTCCAATATAGCCTTGCATCAGAGTAATTCTGAGATACATCCTACAGTTTTTTATACCTCATTTCCATACTGCCAGCTACTAAACGCCATAAAAGATCCTACTTGCAGCGTTTCCAAGAGTCTTCAGCTTGAAGGACAAACTTACATCAATTGCAAAGGATGCCATCACTCCTCACCATATGCTGAGATGGCACTTCGTGTATTGCAACGTTTAGGACTCGCCTTCCTCTTTCGCCAGGGACTGCAGAAAGTGACAGTAAGACAGACCAAATCAGCAAAGTGCCGATAAAGATCCATACTAGAGAGTGCAGACATCAACGATCAATTCATTTAGTAACATCTATTTTCTGCAGTTCAAGTGTCCTTATTAATGCGGCTTATATTTAGAATTACTACTATACAGATAAATACCTTTGTTATATAATGTTTATCTATATATCTGTAAAAGATCTACAGTCAGGCTAGTATTATTAATAAGCTAAATACTAAATTTTAGAAAATATCCTATACTAGAATATTGCAAAATGAGAATTCTTACCAGTGCCGTGACAGAAAAATGAGGAAGGATATTAAAACCTTAATGAAGTGCCGAGAAGTTTAATTCATCTCGGAACCCGAATTATTACGTGGCGGGATAACAAGGCTGGGAATTGCGACGCTACACAAAGGTAAAGAACACGTATTGAGATCAATAATCATTCTACTTCGATGTTTGTTTCTTACGGATAAGTGATCCAATAAGCGCGAAATTTGTGAACACCGCCGGACCGGTTTCGTAATATTACGTATACAATTCGGCTGACCCGGAGACTTTACTGCTTATTTAACATCACGCTTTTACCACGTCCCAATAAGCACACCACCTGTTGTTTTCCTAATCTGCCTCCTGTATCGCTCTTGACGAAGCTCTAGCTGGTAAAATGTCATCTACCAAGACCAAATCTGACAACCAGTCAGATGGCCTCAAGATCATCCACGCGGGCCTCTACCGCACTGGAACAGCCTCCATGGCAGAAGCCTATCGTATCCTCGGCTACAAGGCTCACCACGCTCTCGGAAACGAATGGCATGAACCGTGGGATAAACTCGAGCAAGCAGGAGAAGCCACACATCCCCATCTCGCTCAATTCCCAGACTACACTCACGACGGCCCGCGCCCAACGTTCACAAGAGAGGACTGGCAGAGTTTATGGGGCGAATATGATGTAGCCACCGATATAGCGTCGACGTTTGCCTTGGAGCTTATTAAAGCTTATCCTGATGCCAAAGTGGTAATTGTTCAGAGAAAGTTTGAAGATTGGTGGCCATCATTTCGGTCTGAGATATTAGTCTCTGTATTTCACGCTCCTTGGCTTCAAAAGTTCTTGGCATGGCACGTCCTACGTTTCAGAGCATTACACGCCATGAGGAAGATCCTCGCTGGTTTTCTGTCAATGAATTCATATTCACTCGAGGAGCTTACGCCTCAACATGTAAGGGATGTATATGAAGAATATTACAGCAAAGTCCGTGAAGCTGTACCAGAGGAGAGGCGGTTGGAGTATTCTCTTGGTGATGGATGGGAACCTCTTTGTCGGTTTTTGGGGAAGGATGTTCCTGATGTTGAGTTTCCCAGGGTCAATGATCGGAAGAGTCATAGTGAGGATATGGAGAGGCTTATGGCGAAAGTTTTGAGGGGTTCGTTGAAAGCTATAGGACCTTATGTAATGGCGTTGGTGGCGGTTTCTATTATTTATTGGAAATGGTAGGTTTTCAGAGGTCCATCGAACAGCCTGCCATGGACTCTCTTCCTATCCTGTGAGCCCAATTCGTAAAGGACTAGCTTGAGCTTCCTCCCAAGCCATCTTGTTCTGATTGAATCATATTTAAAGGACTTTTTGACTCTATATCTTACCATCGCATACTCATTTGTAGTTAAAGTAGCCTGATGTTCTATCGTTGTTCATGCAGCACGATATGGATTACATTAATTCCTAGTGTCTAATGTTACAGTACTACGATAAACTTTTAAAGAAGATATAAGCTAATCTAGTCATTTTCCTCCACGATACGTATTAATTTCAAGCCATCCGTTTTAAATAATACGATATAAAGTCTGACAATCCATCAAGTCCTTATTTAGCTGCATAGTATACTTGAATGGCAGCCAGTGATACCTGAATGAGAGAGATGAAAATACCAAACCCTCTAATATAAATAACGACCCAAAATGTATACCACTGGTCTGGATTTCTCTTGTCCCCCCAGATCATCCGAAGAATGTAGTCTTGTGGCCGTGAGTTAGCTGTTGGCTTTTGTGCTTACGGCACGGGCGGCCGCAAAAGCTACAACAGCGACGCATCAATTCGTGCGGGGTTTGCATTTGCACCTACTAACTCTAACTCACCGGTGCGGCTGGTCTGCTTTTCATGGACAGTTTCACAATCCTTATATCGTGGGCGGAGTTGACATGTCGGATGGTCTAGGTGGCCACAGCGTACATACCCCTTCGTTGTTCAGGAACTAACTCGATATCGACCAGAGCCCGGGTGATTCGTCGTCGGGATCCGGAATATCGGTCGCCGCTGGGTTCGCTCCTATGGCTATCGGAACTGAAACCGAGGGGTCCCTTATTTCACCTTCTACTCGACACTCTCTGTATACCATCAAACCAACCCTTGGCACGGTCACCAACGCTGGAATCATGCCTGTCAGCTTCTATCTTGATGTTCCGGGGCCCATGTGCCGTTCTGTCAAAGACACAGCGGACTTGTTAACTGCTCTCGCGGGCAAGGACCACCCTAACATTCCAGCTGATGGGTTTGCGGCGCCTGAAAGTTAGGACGCTTGACCCAACCAAGTTCCGCTATGATAGCTCTCTCCAGACACCCATTCCTGAGGCCATTGAACAAATCGTGAGTCCGCTATCGCATTGTAGATCATGAACTTGGATGATTCAAGTGTTTGTAGCATCAAACGACGCTGGAGGGTTACGAACGGATCAATCACTGACCCAGTTCTATCACGAGTACGTGGAGCTCCGGCCATATGAAGACTTTGATCTTGATGGGAAAAACTCTCTCTTTGAGCTAATGGGCATGTATTCCGACTTCCGCACCTGTTATCGATCTGGCATTCATCGTTATAGTCGCCAATTTTGAGCTCGACTTCAATGAGTATATGAAAGGAATGAAGAATTCCAACATTTCTTCTGCCAAAGAGCTAGTAGAATGGAACAGAGCCCATGCAGACTTGGTACTACCTTCAGGTAATATCTCACGCAATCCTCCAGACAACTCCGAGACTAAGGCTTGACAGAATACCCCAAGACTTCATTGAGCAATCTATTGCCTTTGACCATTCGGGTAATCGACGAAAAGAGCTCATGGATCACATCACCACCGTGGGCAAGAGCCTTCCAGATGCCTTGGCCACTAATCCAATACCACTTCTGCGTGGGATTATAGTGGGCATAGTAGATCTCTCCCATGTATTCCCGTGAGGCTCTGTCTGCAGGTCGAAGGTCTTTCTCATCTAGAGAGTAGAAGTCACACATCACCAGTGGACGTTCATCCGCAGTGCCACGAATTGGCCTCCAGCAGTTCACGATTCTGATCCTCCAATTTCCATCAAGATACTTCTCAGCCTCCTCTTCGGTCAAATGCCGTCTGATTCAACAGAGACCCCCTTCTCTCGTCTGGTCTGTATGAGGTACCAAGATTGGTGTATCCTGATTCGAGAATGTTCCCATTGGGTTCTTAGTATATTGCATTCATCTTGTGATGACTGTTCACGACGAAACTGAATCGCATTCAGGTTAACACTGATCATTAAACCATATGCATCTTGCCCATACCCGAAAGCTGTAAGCAAGAACGGCCTCTGCTTTGAGGTGATCCTTGACGGTAGCAGCAAAGTCTGTAAGATATTTGGTCTTTCTTCCTCTTAGGGGCCAGATAGGTTGATGGCGGGCTTGTGTTTAAGTAGTTCAAAGCCATGGTCTCGAAGCGTAAGTAACTTCTCTTGGCCCCGTAGGTCAATGAACTGGATGTCGTTATGGATCTCATATTCGAGGTTGGATCTTCGAGCTTCCTGGTCCTTATCAAGAACACCGGAGAGGAAGTATGGTTTCTCTTTTTTGTATCGCTCTGATCTTGTAAGAAAGTGAAAGGTGAAGGTGTCTGGTCCCTGAGTATTAAATTCAAGTTTTGATATAGTGGTATTGTGATATAAAGACTCGGTAACAAAGAGAGTGGGGATAAAGAATTATCATTAATATATAATGATATGAATAGAATATTAGACGACGTTATATAGAGCAAGTAACCAACCGAAACCCCCAGAAGCCCACATCGTCAGTAAACGAACTCCGAGCATCATGGACCTCTCCTAAAAAATCACCACAAATCATAAATCCTCGTCGGCATCGACCTCTTCTTCAAATCAATAGCCGTGCTATTCTTAGTCACGTTCTGAATAGTGCATCCCTCAGTCTTGTAAGACTCAGCATACTGCCCCGTCAAGACAGTAGCCAACCACTCAATAGCTGTAACAGCATTGAGTACAAAGTTCTCAGGATGAGATCCAACAGTGTTTCTCTGATATAGGATATTGGCGCCCACGGCGCAGTACCGCTCGATGAGTTTATCGGTGTTCACGATCGGACTGATCTCATCCTTGATACCCTGGTATGCAAAGATGGGCCATTGAGGAACACCGTGATAACCCATTATACCATCGCGGTTGATGACACGCTGAACACGAGGATCGCGGAATACTTTCTCGCCGTTCTTGAAAAAGTCAAAGATATCGACTCCAGCAAAAGCAGCGCCTGACTCAGCGAGGGTGTAGTTCTCTGCAGCCAAGAAAGCAGTCCTGTTGTTTTCTCCACTGCTCTTCAATTGCGAGAGGACGTACTTTCGCACCTCAGGATGTTGGCTAGTCAAACCAAGAATCGCGCTTGGAGCAAGACCTGCAGAATCTTCGCCTGATATAGCATCCAAAACAGCAGTGACGTTAGGTGTCAAACCACCCAGCGCAGCACCAACGACAGTTTCTTGAAGATCAGGTGCATACTGAACAGCGAGTTCAGATGCCCATTCACTAGCCAATGCGCCGCCGGAATATCCCCAGAGAGCAACGCGGGGATCTGATGAGAGACCTAGACCGAGAGAGAGTACAGCGCGGATTGAATCGAGGGTCGCATGGCCGGACATGACACCTGCAGTGAATGAAGCAAGAGGACCTTCGTAGTCAGGCACGTTGAGAAAAACGCCCAGACCTAGAGCGGCGTCGAAAACCTGCGTGCTACCGACGCTATCGGGCGAATACACAGTATAACTGGGACTAGCATCGACGTCTGCCGAGTCATAGGGTACTTGGTATGATAGAAGAGCGCTCTGGTTGAACAATAGAGCAGCTGTGCTATTTTCCCCAAGCTTAGGGACAAAAAGCGTCGTAACGGCCCATGTAGGCTTATACTGGCTATCCGTCGTGCGATACAGGATATTATACGTCGCGGAGCTATTGCCAGTAATACGGGTCAAGTTTCCTGGCGCAGGGCGTAGTCGAAGAACAGTACCGGGTTCTTTATTCTCGTAGCCTTCTGGGGCAGTATACCATGGATCTTGACTAGGCGGAAGAGGTTCAGAAGAAACAGCTCGTTTGTGAATATGTGATTGAGCGGCAGCAGCAAGGCCTAACCAAAGACTCAAAAGAGCCAGTGCACGTTGGAACGCCATTGTAAAGTATAATGTACCTGGATTAAAGTCTACTGGTAAAACGTTGGGCGGGCTACCGTCTTTTTAACATAAGATCTTTTTCACATTACGTGTGTTATTATTATGACGCCAATGCACGATAGGGCCGAGGCATCCGTTACAAGGCTAACCGTGCCACCCACAAGCAAAGCTAAAAACATGGTTTAGAAAAGTCTAGGCGATGTATTTTCGATAGTTCACACCCGAGTTGGGCAAAGTCCTGACGTGAGCTTTGGTGGCTGGACGAATTAGCTTGCGAGATGACCGATTGGAAAGGTCAAAGTGCGTAGATTGGCCCGGTCTTCCGTTGGATGGATGTTGCGGGGTAAGGCGTTATGTAAACTTGTCCGACGGAGCAAACGGTTTTATTTTTGTTTCCGAGTGTTCTTACGTTGGATTGGGATGAGCCTTGGGAGGAATTGGTAATGTATTTTGGTGGAAGGATGCTTACAGGGCTGATGGGGGGGCAGTGTTTGGGGTCGTAGTCAGACTGTCTGAGTCAGACAGTCACGGTGATAGAGATGGGCGAGGAGAACCAGAACCTTGATCAAGTATACACCATTGAGAAACTCCATCGGCTCACTTTCCAGTACTGGCTTCGCCCGCTGCGTGTTTATGCGCTGGCATCGTTAGCTCCGTCTTTGAATGCGGGGTTTGGTCAAGTATACAGTTCAACCGCTCGTTTATTACAGTTCATTCGTTTCGTCGTCGGAAGTTGGCGCCCGCAGTCAAAGTGTTCCAAAGCTTCGGATACTTCCATCTTGCAGAACAAGGTTTGATAACATCGGCAAATACCACGTTGTGTAACAGTTTCTCGGATTCTAATGACGCCAATGCATGACGCCAATGCATGACGCCATGGATCGTGCTGGTCCGATGCGCTAGCGGAAGTTTTGTTGCTAAGATTAAGCTGTCAGTCTCGTTAATGCTGTAACTCTTCCTCGCATTAAGTGCCGAGGGAAATGCCAGACTGCCTGCCGAAATGACCACTTTATTTTTTCAATCTAGCCAACTAATCTAAACTTTCCCGAATTATCAAATAAAGTTGTACCTGAAGCCAAAATCTCAATGTTCGGGCTAGCCTTATTGTAATACGACCTCATAGCTCGTATTCATGTAAAATAAACTCTTTTTTTAAACATGATCAAAGCCCCAACGTGCTTAAATATCTCAATGTTCGGGCTAGCCTTATTGTAATGCGACCTCATAGCTCGTATTCATGTAAAATAAACTCTTTTTTTAAACATGATCAAAGCCCCAATGTGCTTAAATATCTCATCCAACTATCATTCTGTCGTCAATAACGGGTGTTAATGACTTCGGCAATTGTCTGTCGCAAAGGCTTCCAATCATCCTGACCAGCCCACTTTTTCAAGGAGATCAAGGGTTTCGGACTGACCAGTTGAAGTCTTGAGGTGGAATATCGTAGGGTAGTCATCTATAAATTCTCTCTCAGGTCGCAGCTCCCGCAGAATGGCGAGTAACTCATTCATATGACCGTTACGGCCCCACGCCTGAAGACTTGCTCCTTTGACATCAGGATCCAAGATTGAAGCAACGTGGATAAGGGCAATATCTTGGACGTCCACAAAGAAGGCTAAGAACAGTAAGATTCGGCAACTCGTCAGTACGGCTGGCTGTGACCCACAAGACTGGAATGTGTCAATCAACTCTCTCTTCTCAGTGAAGAGAGAATAGATCCAGCGTCTATATGCAGTCGCATGTCTCGCTAAGCAGCTCTCCCAAAATACCAGAAGGACTAAGAACTTTGGTCGTAAAGTGAGGTTTCTTCTCCTCAACGTGATTTCACAATGTCTGCTCAGCAGCTACTTTGCTCGTGGTGTAGACGAGCAAAGCACCTGAGGGCTCGTAAGGCGGTAGAGCTCAGGGCCCCAGGCTTCCTTGACAGAAAACTCGTTCTAGGAAAAGCGATCTATGACAGTGCCTTTTTCGGCAGTAGGAAAGATAGTGGCGAAGATGGAGCTGGTGTATGCAAAGCGCGTGGCAGAGGACGAGGATGGATATTACGCCGGTGATGGTCCTGAGGATGACAGTGTCGGGGTTAGGACCAAAGTCAGTATACTGGCGATGTGAGCATGGCTAAGACACCCTTTACTGTGTCGTCAATAGCGCCAGCTACCGATAGATCCGGGACAGTGAACAAGTTCGCAATCACCGCTCTCAGCGTAAGACTTGAAGTGCTCATGGATGGGACATTGAGCCTTGGATTGATCACGAACTGTACCTCGGACCTTGTAACCGCGTTGGAGTAGTTGTTAAGTAACATGGCCAGCGAAAAAGCCTGTAGCACCTATAACGAGAAACCATGAGCCAGCTGGAATTGCAGTGATAGGGGAAGGTATGGCAAGATATTGATGAGGTTGGCTATTTAGGATAAGAGCGCAAAATTATGTGACTTTGGTTTGAGATTGTTAGCCTCAGGTCTGCCGAGAAGTATATATCTTTGTGTCTTGGTAACTATGTCATCGTACAACCAGAATGTGGTGGTGGCCATATCGCTGTACGGGTTACACGACACTTGCACACCAGACAATTCGGAGTCCGACTCCTTTGCGTCAATAACAATGGTCAAATAATCGCCAACCTCTTTCCTCAGTTCCATAGACCTATAGTCTGTTCCTGACCACCTAAAGCCTCTATTGTGCGCTGAGTCAGCGGGAAAACACCATAAATCTACCTTGCTAGCGTGTATGAGACGGAACTATTGAACAAGTTTTTCTGGTTACAGGTCCTGTTGGTGTCTGTAATATCCAGTATTAATTAGATGCGCGTTTATTGACCATTCTGTGATCTTGAGGCAAAGTCATATCACTACTGTTCTTCGCCAGAAATAAAAAAAAACCACGCCATATTGCATGTATAAAGATTAGGCATTTTATCTATAATACAGTATTCTACAGGGGAGACTCTTTTAGTGAAACTGCCATGATATCTCAATTGAGGGTTGTCCCGTAGAAAGAGCGCTCATACACCATATCGAAACTCGCGGAACTTCTTCTGGTAGTAATACGTCGCGAGTCCACCAACGGCACCAAGGACAAGTGGTACAGGAGCGCGGCCACCAGTCTTGATGATTCTGGGCACAGCAGAGCCGGTCAAGAGGACACTGTTGGCGAGAGCAAGCTCGGATCCGTAGTCCTTGTTGTTCTTGAGAAGATATCCTGTGCGGAATGTTAGACTTGAGTATTTGACGGGCGACAGGGAAACTTACCAGCATAGGCATATGAGACACCGAGACCAAGACCAGCGACGAGAGATGGCGTTGAGCGAGTTCGGATGTAACCAGCGGTACCGCCAGCGGCCACTGTAAAGGGAGGAATCGTCAATTGACTGACAGATCACATTGAGACACAGTAGAAGCACTTACGAAGACCTGCGAGAGTGAAGGAAGGGTGCTCAGCCATTTTTGAAGCGTCAATGGCGATAAGTTGATCGGTAACAAGACTTCGGAGTCGATGAAGCTTGTTGGCATCAGCGGCATATGGTGGGCTGAGCTACGAAAACGGCTGACAAATCCGATAACGACGGAAAATTATGGTCCCGAGGCTTATCGGAATAACACGATTGCGTATCGATAAGGCAGCATCACAAAGTCGCGTTCTCCATTAATTACGAAACAAGAGGTATCTCATCGACATCGTAGGAAGGCGTAGTATTATGATAGCATAATTCATTTCTAGTGCACCCGTAAAACATTGCGCACCCATTCCAGACCATCAGCCAGCCCCTCCCCAGTAACAGCACTTGAAGCTTGAACATGATTGCGTAGACCTAGATCTAGGTACTGAGTAACACAAGAAGCCGTCAGGGCTTGGTCGCGGAGTCCAGTACCTTCCATGGGGAAATGAAGGAATTGTATAACCTCAATGGAAGCCAGACATTTACAAACAGCGCTCATTAAATAATAATTAAATCTGCCTCTGGTACAAGCCTTCGGAAGTGAATCCTTTTTCACCTCTCGAATTCCAACTGTAGCAAAGTACTCCAGCCCTTATGGAGTAAACATTCCTAATCCGTAGACAGTCCACCATCTTGAAGTCACTAGACCCTGAAGGAGTGTGCCACGCGTTTGTGGGCTCCTGTAAGTGACGCCATGGCACCAAATCAGCCAATCATACTTTGCCAAGAGGTGTATCTGGCGGATTAGGGAGAGGGAGAGGAAAAACACGATTCCTCAAAATGGTGGATAATCAGAGAATTTCGGTGTTGGTTAAATGGATTTCCCCGCTTGCGCTAGGACCTTTTAGCGCAGACCCTGGGGATTTGACATTGTTATCTCCGAGAAATGAACGGCTTGAAGTACCTTTGCAGATTGCCAAAGAGAAGATGACGTTTAATAGAAGCAGCAGTAACAACAAGTACAGGATAATACCGGGATCCCTGGATTCTCACATTGCAGTATGGAGTATGTACAGAGTAGGTGGTACAGTACAAGTGATGGGGAATCTTTTTTAGCCAATTAGCAATCTGAGTTCGTCAATCCGGCAGCAATCCGGCGCCTAAGAATACATACAGGGGAGGGGGTTCAGGTAAATACCTCCCGCATTGTACGTACCATAAACTGACGTTCTAACATCATAACATTGACATCATAGGGGACCAATCTAACATGGACCAACATGGGTCCTGAAACTCCCAATAGGTAAAAACAAAAACTGCTCGATCTCCAGCTTGGTTTCTCTTTACCAAGATCGTCAGGTATATACACTACAGTATAATGTGCCATTCACTTACATCAACCTATTTTATCCCTTGCTCTACTTCAGCAGACAAGGAACGATTGAGTCAGCTGTTGTCCGGCCCGAGAAGTTGTTGTAAGCCTGGCCGATATCGATCTTCCCCTTGTTGCACAGTTACAACGGCTTGCTCATCGTCAGCATCTCTCCCTTCCAGAAGATTCAAATGCAAACAATCGCAGCTGCTGGTAAGTTATGTTGCACACAGCACTCTTCGATAATGTATGTTTATACTAACAGTGCTCTCAATAGGCTACAGACAGCGATCAAGTCTTTGAATACGTCGGGGAACCGCTGGGCAATTTCGTTGTGTTTCAGACGTCAGCCATAGCTGGCACGCTATTGAACGACACTGGACCTCCCCATACCGCGTGCCATAAGCAAGAGCCTTGCCATCGACGCAATGTTGCAGAACCTCGACATGGCAGCGAGCTAAAGACTGTCGCGCAACAACACGACGTCTTTAACAAGCCAGAAGGTTCGCACAAGACCAGATATAAAAGCCATCAGCCAAGACACCACGGTCACCGACCAGGCATGATGCTCATAAATACTCGACACCAAACTGCAGCGCAGCCTGTGAATCCCTTATGCATGTCTTGTCGAACAGAGAACACGCCGAGATGGCGCGATGGCCCTGAAGGACCTAGAACGCTTTGCAACTTCTGCGGCCTGTTGTATGCCAAGAGACAGGAGAAGCAACGGCTTCGGTTACCAAGTCATTGCAGTAACTCTGATGTCTCACGAAAGGGAGAGCTGGACTAGCCTTGCCCAGATGACAGGCTACGACAATCGCATTTGATACGCACACGGTTGCCAAGAGGCTCGTGGGGAGATGGTCAGCTACAAGCTGCCGTTAATGTAAGGTACGAAGTGCGAGAAAACGCCGGGAGACAATATTCAGGTTTCTTTGTATAAATGAATCATTTGAGGCAATGATTAATGCTAAATATAGGTATCCGAATTACTAGTTATTTAAATAATATTTTATAAAATTCGTTTTTGTGCATTGTACCATGTCTGTAGCAGCTGGCCTCCTACTAAAGGCCATACTCATGGGAGACTTTCAAGGTCTACACTCTGACATTTAGCGGGGCGTCTCAGGGTCTCAGGGTCTCAGGGTCCCAGGTCTGTTCAAGGAACAGTTATGCAGG